>CAJPEX010000108.1:175185-187056 GCA_905338405.1 Notodromas monacha | reverse complement strand
GCAAAAATAAATGGTTTTGAGTGAAGTAATGCATCATTGTTCAGTATTAAAATACGCGATTAATGGACCAGGACGTGGTTGTTCAACTGGAATTCTGAAAAGATGAATCAAAGCTCATTTAATTTTTGTGTGTGGAATATTACACCACATTCTGTGGATATTAAATGCATTGGTATGATCAGTGCGAGCTTTAAATGAAATATACAGTATTCTTTCCGAGAAAAAGTTGGTACACTATTATTTTACGATAGTTGAACGGGTTCGTACTAAGGTTGCCTCATTTACATTTGTTTTAAAAAATTGCCCTTTATTATCTATCATTGAAAAATCATCATTTTACAGAGAAATGTGTCTATCATGCTAATTTAAGAAATTGACAGGATTTTCCTGCGAATCTTGGTAGGAAATCATCTTTAATCGGGATGGTGAAATAACGTCGTAATTCCAACACCGGATTATTGTCGTCAAGCCTATCCTGGAAAATAAACTCGTAAAAAAAATCTTCTCGCACTTCACAATAACTGGACCAACATCATACCGCAAAATTCCTCAAGTTCCAACATCTCGGGTAATACAAAAAGACGAGGTTATTCCTGACGACGATATTCCGCGACGAGTTAATTTAGATCGCGACGATATTATTCCAGGCAGACGATGTTAGATCTGACGACGTTTTTCCAGCCACCCCTTTAATCTTGTGGGATACAACATTTTTAAAAGATATTTTCTTTTTACGCTCGTTTTTATAATGTCCAACCACATTATAAGCAACCAATAAATGCACGGAATATTTCCGAAAAATTGTGTGCTTCTTGTAGTAATTTGAAATTTTCGGAATTTACTGAAAAGAAGTCAAACACGTATTCGTGATTGAAAAATTATTTGGTGAGGTTCTTTTTTTTTATGAAAATCAACCTACAAGATGAGCTCGATGAGCAAGCCTAACCTTCTGTGGTGCTGGTTTCAGCTTACCCGGACCCCACTCCTATAGTAAGTGCTCAAGAGGCTACGAGAGCTGCCACTGCACAGGTCAGCTCGGTTCGTCGGCGACATGAATGACTTTTCCCTCGACACCGTGACCCTGTTCACCGGGTCGTTTTTCACGAGCTGGGAATATTTCATTCCGGATGACATGGAACAAACGCCGCAATGGCAATACCCTTTGCATTCCGTGGTCATCACTGGATCTTCCCCGTGGACTCTGTACACGTGAGATCATCGAGTCTGATTATTTATTTTGCAATCAATTGGGTGAAATTGAATAGAAAATATGAAATCTAAAGAAAGCATACTCGTATGCAGTCGTTGACCCTCTCTAAGACGAATCCAGCAAACAGGCCCTAAAAACAATTTCAAGTTGGGGTGAGCTTTGGAGTGGAGGAAAATATATAGCGTAATTATTTGTGAAAGTAAATCAGAAGGAATTTTTTCTGCCCTATTTAGCAAAAATGTCATTAATAGTTGTTCTGCCTGTATACGAAGTTGGGTAATCTCCTGTTAAAGATAGTAAGATCATCTGTTTTCTTGGGTTTTTTTGGAAATGTTATTTTACATTTTAGTTCAACTTGAAAAACTCGAATCCCTGAAACGATTTCATTAAAAGATATTAAAGTTTTTAAAATTTTGGATTACATAAATTCAAAATACATAAATCGCAAGGGTTGTGGTGCATGTCAGGGATTCTTTCTTTTAAACTTAATCCTCCAAAGACTGACTTTCAATCTGAACCGTTCAAAGATATTGAGATTATGCATGATGTCTAAAAATGAGCCCATGCGACAATCATGTTAATAAACTGAAAATTTTGCATAGACATGCACAATAGTTGGAAAATCGATCTGAGAACAGGAGAGGGGGAAAAATGTCCCTATATTTTCAATTGAATTACATACTATGAAATAATCCAATATGAACTTTTAAGAGAATACAAAAAATAACAGAGTACCTTTTTAAAAGTTGCTTTCCCTAATACAGTACAGTACAGTAAAATACTTCACTAAAATAAAACCACACAAACTCTATTATTGCTGCCTCAAAAGATTCTTTTGAATAAATTCCTTTTTTGATGAAATCATTAAATATGAGGACCCATGCCATCTAAATTCAGAAAGAGAGAGAATGTTGAAATATTGTCAGTATTTCATCGCAAGTTTTATAGAGAATTTTTTCAATGCCCTATGAAAATTCGTTGTTGCAAGATTTCCCCTGAAAAGTACAGTATTTGCAATCGCACATCCCTCACAGGGTTAAATTATTCCTTCGTATGCAATGCCAATAGTAAATGAACCCAGCATAGCATCCCGTTTTGTTGGAAAAACTGTCCCGCGACAGGAATCAAATTCCACTCTCGCAATTTCCGTTAGATATTTTTGCAATTGTGTCCTGTGCTTAATATCCACAGGCAAAAAGGGTACACGGGTGCCAGCGCTTGCCTGTACCCGGGCCAGCAACAGAACCCGGGCCTGTACCCGACTGCAGCGTACCTCGGAAACACAGCTGGTTGGGTTGTGAAGTCCGTCAGACGAGGATGTCATGCCACAACCCAGTTGCGTTCCATTAATGCCGACGAACGCAACTCTGACGATGTACAGCGCCAATACCAGGGTCCACACTTCGTCCGTTAATAAGACATGAATCAAACGGCAAGAAAAGGATTTTGATGTCCTCCGCATCAGCTGGCGTGGTTTTTTGAAATTTTTCCTCCGGAATGTACTAATATACAGAGTATAACCTCATTAACTCAAACCTCCTTATGCAGCAAAAAGTCGCGATATTTTTGCCAAAGTGTGTCCCCAGCAAGAGCTTTGCAAATTTTAAAACCTGCTTTTGGAACTATCAAGGCCTAAGTCAGGAAAAAGTCCAATGTATACATTTTTTTTTTATAATCCTGCAGAAAATTTTGCTTGAAAGGGGGAAAAAATTCCTCAGTGGGTGGCGCTTTTTCATGCATTCCCATCAGCATAGAATTAACATTTGGGATTTTTTGAGACAATGGGATTTTCTGCACCCAGATTTTTCCCAGCTTAGGCCTTTGGAACCTGGGGGCATTTCAGTGACCTTTGGTCAATCCGCCCCCCCCCCCCCCCATCCTTCGAAAAATCCCAGCTTTGCTGCAAGACAGCCAGGAACTCTCAGCCATCCAAGGGTTGTTGAGTCAAATTCTTTTCATCTCCCTGTCGGAATTACCTTAGAGACAATGCAGTAAAATCCTCTCTGACTCAAATGCTTTCCCTCCTCAAACCTCCATAACTTGAATTTGCTAAGGCCTTTTGGTTATTATTTTCTTGACACACAAAAGAAAAAAGCAGAAGAAAATGATGAAAGACTAATTTGGCAAATGAACCCCTGCCTCCAAGTTCAGCATCCTGTCAACTTGATTAAGATGCAACTTAAGGCCCAGAATATTCCCATTTACAATTTCTTGGAAATTTTCAATGTTTTCCACAACAAAAATGCTTGCTTCCCTTTAACTCTAAACTTTCTGAAGTAAATTTGTTTTCCATTGTTCCCTTGAAATTCAACTTAGAGAGGTTTGACTGCATTGCCATATTTACTCACATACCACAAGAACGTTTTTTTTTCTGTAAAATCAAGGCAGCAAATTTGGAGGGTATACATTTTCTGGCTGAAAATAAATTAAGAAATTAGGGGTTGTGACGCTTACATAAGTTATAGCTTTTTATAGGTGCAAGTACTTAACAGGGAATTATTTTGGCTCAAATCCAGTAAAAATGCTCTGTATTATTATATTTACTCATGGGATATTTTATTTTTTTTCAATATTATAATTTGAAAAAATGTGGGTGCACGTATAAAATTTATGCGTGGATACATTTTTGGGCAACTCTCATACAAAAAAAAACTAGGGTGCGTGTCGTAATTGAGTAAATGCGGTATAAATTACGAAATTTCCATTGTTTTTGTGACAAATCTGCCTGGATATCGAGTCAGATCCATGGCTTTGACGCAAATTAGGAGCATACGATATTCCCTGCTTATTCCCTGTTTTCCAACACCATGCGTGTCTTTAGGCCACACTTTTTTTCTAAAAATAATGGCCTGCAAAACTTCATGGTGAAAAATAAATTTATAAATCAGTTATTCAAGGATAGGCCGCATCGAAGTCTCATATAGAAAGAAACGCTTTTTTTTTAGGCATCAAAAGCAGAGCTCAAATGTTTCCTCAACATTGGCTCAATTATTCCTATACCCCCGGAAAATGTACAGTATCTCAAAAATATATTGTATGTTCCCAATCCGTTATAGTGCCTAAGAATTTATACGACCTGTACTTCATTTGCTCACGGTGTTTCCTCGGAAAATTTTGAAGTTGTTCTGTGCATAGCCCACATTTACCGCGGAAATTGTCTCTCCTCTGTCAAAAGAGATTTTCTTTTCCTTGAATCTGGCGGCGTAAATATTTTTCCTCTTTTCACAGCATATTTATTCAATATTTGTCCCTTATCAAACTCGATTTTTTCATAGTAAAATTGGTAATATTTTTACTAAAACTGTGTAAAGCGTACAATTTCAAATGTTTGAACTCTCACGTCGCTAATTTAAAAGCTCAATTCGTTTATATCTCGGGAGCATCTTGAGTGCACCACCTTTTGTCGAGGTGCTGTCCAAATACCATTATACTTTACTTGAAAAATGTTACTTCATGCCAGTGACACAAAAAGTTGGAAAAAGTACAGTATTTCTGTGCTTTTTTTTCTTATTTTTAAAATTGAAATCATGGAACCCTTGACAGGGAAGAACAGAGAAAACTGATCAAGGAACCGCAAGAACCGAACAGCCAAGTTTTTAGAATCAGTTGAAAAAGTGGAATTTTATCGCGACGTTGATCTGACGTTTGATGACGATGGCAAATTTTTTATTTTATTTTAAAGACTGTTTTATTGTATTTTTATACTGGTCAACGGCTTTCTGAGTTTCCGTCAGAAGCCTGAAGCGATTCGCTGAATTATGCAGTGTGATATACTGTAATTCGCGGAAATCGTCGTCATATAATTGAACCGCGAAAGAACGATCGCTATTTATTATTGCAGATTGTATTTGTGTCATGAACTGTCGAAATATTAGTAAAATACACATTTGATTTATTTTGGCACTTTTTTGCATGTGGGATCTTTATGTACTACAATAACCTTCCACTTTTCGCACGCCGTTTAATCCGGTATTATACGCAAGAGGCTTTGCTTCTTGATTCATGAATTTCGAAATCCTTTTCGTTCATTCAATCCTTGAATCTGCTTATGTTTGCATGGATAGAATGTAATTCGTTTTATTAAATGTCCTTACATGCATTCAAACTTTGGCGAATCAATTTCCAAACAATGACATCATCATCAAGTGCTGGTTGAATGACAAATGGATAGAAAAAGTATTCTCAAGATTTTATGTCAATATAAATGAAAATTGGTGGCATTGGTGCAAAACTTAAAATTTGGTTGATCACTCGTTTAAATGCCGAAATTTGAAACGGTATTCTCATTGAACACTTCTGGTAATGAGGTGAAACGCCTTGAAAGTCTTTTGTCTATATCAAAATAAAAAAGGCCGTTGGTTCACAAAATCATTTTTAATACCTTCATCAAATGAATATTTCTGGAGAAGAGGAGAAGAACATATGTCAAGTGAAGCACATTACTCTGGGTTGAAGTGATTAAATTCGGTAAAAATCCCGACTTGCAAACTTTGGAGGGAGAAATAATTTTTGAAAGATTTGATCCAATCATTTAATCAAAATAGACGTTATTCCAGCACATAATCATTGGATTTTTGAAGAGCTGTAAATCATCAAAAAGGAAGGAAAAATCGATACTTGGGAATACGATAAGAAAATAATGTGCATATGATTGCTACAAAATTGGAATGATCAACGATTTCACAGAAAAAAATATGTCTCAATTGTCTAGGAGTCATGCAAAAAATTGTTGCCCGCGAAAAACTCCAGACTAAAAACAAACAACTAAATAAATATTGTTTCACACAGAAACCCTCCAATGTCACATGCGCAACAAAAGCTTTAGATTCGAAAACAAATTTTCCTGTTGAACCCGAATCCGAAAATGTTTCCTGATCAAACATTCGCCAAGTGAATCATGTTTTTCCATAACAAACCAAACTGTGAGTCGGAAACAGTTGATTTTTCGGCGACAGAAATAAATGAGTTCTGACCTTCCACAAGGTCAATAGACAAAACCATTGTTATCTTGGCCATTCGATGTTTTTTTTCAATTTGTTGACTCCTGAATTCATATCTGCAGTAGCCTGTTGTTTCAATATTTGTGCAGTTGAATTTAATCGCACGACGGATTCCAAAACTTATAAAAGAAACGCGACATTCTCTTCTCAAGCTTCGTCCGGATTTTTTTTGTTGGAACAATACCTATTGATCTGCCAACACCAGCAGGAGTTTCATTCGGAACAGCTGAAAATTCATCAATAAATAATAATTACTGTACTATATAAATTTTGAAACACGTGTTATTTTTTCAATTCAGACGGGGAAAGGCGTCCTAAAGCCATCATTGCGAAATAATTAAGGTGTGATTACCTCTTTATTCGGCAAATACGCGAATATTCCAGGGGTTACCAGCATATAATTATAACGTTGGTGTCAAAGGAATATATTTGGGACAGTGTAAAAAAAAAGCTTGGAATCATTCGAAAAATAAAAATAAAAATTTTACCCACAAGGCAAAACCAAGAGAAAAGTGTGGCCCTCTTTTTCAGAGCAATTTCTAGTCTCATTATTCATCCACCAAAGCAGCCCAAACAAACAAGAAGCAGGTTATGTTTTAGTAGAATTCCCTTCTCAATTTTCTAAATTCATGTTTTCTTCATGAAAAGACACTTTTAATTTTTTTATTTTTCCTGAACACAGGTTGATGTTGATGCAAAATCGACGGTATGAAAAAAGTGTTTGAATTAGTGCAAGGCATGGAATGGATCGCATTCTCGTTCGTCGTTGTCGCATTTCTAGCAGCGTTTGTGTCGTCGAAAAGCGCTTATTATTTGCATTCAGAAGAATTGACAAACGAGATCGCGAACCAAATTGAAACTTCGCGAGAAAATCAAACCGATTCACAAGAACCTTTTGCACCAAATGTCTCAACAGCAATTGAGTTATCTTCAGATGAAATGGAAGTTGAGCAAGGACTTTCTTGGATCACGCAAGTGACAGAACATGCCAATTTTGCACGCTGGGAAACAGGAATGTATGGATTCCATCCACCAAGTCAATCAGCAAATCAATTTGTTTCTTTGTACGACGAACGTGATCTAATTGGAACTCACTGGAATTTAGTTGGCAATTATTGTCCTGATTTGAAGCTTTGTTTCCGGAACGACTTGGACGACAAAATCTCGAGCATTGAATTGTCGGGGATGTGAGTAACAGAATAATTTTTTTATACTTTAATTGATGCCTTTATTATATTATGCTCAGTTTGGCCTCTTTTGAAATGAAATTAGTTCCGGATGAGGTGTGTGAAGCAATTTTCGCATTCATCTTCGACTAATATTCAAAATATACGTTGGCAAGGAAAGCTTTGGAGAGTAAATATTTTATATAAGAAAATCTGGATTTAATTAGGTAGCGCTTGAAAAAACAGAAAGCAATTGGACCAATCGTCCAGCAGGCATATCTCTTTTTTATGTTTCTTTAAATATCTGAAAAATCTCAAGTTAGAAATCATTAAATTTTATTTGAAATCTTGTTAAATTCTTTTCCTTGTTGAATTCATATCACCGCAATGACTATTTCTGGGAAGAAATTCGAAAAGATTTGAATTTATTTTCGAGGAAAACTATCGCTTTTCAACTCCGATGCGATATTTACCAAAGGACCTCGTTCTATTTCGGAGATATCTTCATTTGAAAACAACAGTATTTAATTTGTTACACTCAGATTTAAATAGAACTTTTCGAACAAGCTGGAAAATGTTTTGTTGATTTATTAAGGTTGATGAGCCGATTCCAGTGTTCGGCGCAGTGCTCCTTGATTTTAAAGAAAGTCGCATTCCAAGAAAAATAATAAAGTATTTGGATTTGATTTCAGATGGATTTTCTATTTTGGAGAGTAAATATTTTATATAAGAAAATCTGGATTTAATTAGGTAGCGCTTGAAAAAACAGAAAGCAATTGGACCAATCGTCCAGCAGGCATATCTCTTTTTTATGTTTCTTTAAATATCTGAAGAATCTCAAGTTAGAAATCATTAAATTTTATTTGAAATCTTGTTTCATACTTTTCCTTGTTGAATTCATATCACCGCAATGACTATTTCTGGGAAGAAATTCGAAAAGATTTGAATTTATTTTCGAGGAAAACTATCGCTTTTCAACTCCAATGCGATATTTACCAAAGGACCTCGTTCTATTTCGGAGATATCTTCATTTGAAAACTACAGTATTTAATTTGTTACACTCAGATTTAAATAGAACTTTTCGAACAAGCTGGAAAATAAAAACAACTAAATAATTCCAACTACTCGGCTAAGGTCACAAGCCGCGTCACGAGGAACTAAAATTTCTTTCAGCGTAAGGTTCTTTTTATTATTTCATAAACCTAAACTAAAGTCTACCTAAAAGATCGAAGACTACAAATTCGGGATCGACGGAGACGATGGAGACGTTTTGTGGGCCTGGGGAGTGTTGTCAGCCAAGTTGAACTTACCAGATTACTTACTGCGGTAAAGAAGGCAGTCTAAACAACCTGGAAGCGTTCTGAAGAAGCCACTAAGGAACTGGCATAAAAGCAGCTGCATGGAGTCTCCATACGAATATTTCACCCTCAGAAATTCGCCGATTTTCCTGGGATTTAATTTCACTGTACAATCAGCTGTCGTGACTGGAGCATATCCATGGACCGTTTACGAGTGAGTCTTTTCAACATGTTTTTATTCCTCAGTTTCCATCATTTTGTGCTTTGTAAATGAGCATTCTTCAGATTTATTCAACAATAGACGACGGAATAAAAATATACATATTGAAGCAGAGTGTTTTTCCTCACCTCTTTGATCCTCGCGAGATTTCAGATCAATTGATCTTTTCAAAATTCTCTAGATTATGAAACCAAGTTTTTCCGAATTGAACTTGAATATTCGCCAAAAATATACAGTATTTGAATCAATTTTTATAATTTTAAGTTTATTAAACATGACTTCAAATAATAATAAAAAAACAATATTGAAAATCTTAATTTGAGGAATACGTCAAACTCTCGGATTTTGAAAGCTCATAATTGGAATTGATGAGAAATCTTTCGAAAAAGTATGAAAAGAAAGGAAAACGCTGCTGAATTTTTTAGGAAAATTTTATGCTGCCTGCGTGCGGATAAAATAAAGTTCACTTGTTATTATTGCATTCGAACTGTAGTCAATAACTTTTCATGAACAAAAGTAACCCCTTCTTAAGTTGTCCATTTAACTTTTTTTAATCACAAAGTTCTCCAGACATTTTGGGCATCAAAAACATCGATTTTTTTTTTCATTGAAAGGAATTCAAGCTATATTGATTCATACTTTTCAGACAGGGGTTTTTTGGAGGCAACAAGGTGTGCCTCACACCTGGGTGGTCGAGAAATCCGAGCTTTTTCGCAGACCCGAGTCAGTTCGGAATCCGCCAAATCAAGTCCGCGATTCGAGGATGCGCTCATGGAACAAAAAAAGCTGTTGGATCAACAACAGCGTCCGAAAATCACGCCTTTTTCAGCTTTCAATCATGAAATGGCGTCGATGACACGGAACAGCAGTGCGAATCGAAAACTGCAAAAAGGCGCAACGAACCGTTGTTAGCTATATATCTGAATCAGTTGGTGCTTTCAATATACTGTACCATGAAATGCAATGCTCCCCTTTTTTTTCCTGTGTACGTACGTGTTCCTTGATTTCGCTTTTATAATAACGCATGCATTTTTCTTCCATTTCGTAGAATTTATTGTTGTTCAAAAATCCGAGAATGTGATGGTAAAAGGAAATTTTCCGGTGGTGTGAGAAATTTGATTTTAATCGGCAGATCAATTCTCTATACTGACTTATTTCCACTTAATGTACTGTTGAAACTTTCATAATTTGAGAGTTTTTGATCAGGAATGTCGTTAAGCAGAACGTGACAATAATTCTTCTTCCTCCTCTGCCTTAAAACAATAAATTCCCAAGCGAACATTTGTGCTTCGAGCGATATGCCGTTTTCTTCGCTAATCAACATGAAATTGAACACCTGGTTTTCGGGAGAAAAACGCAAACAAGAAAATTAGTAGATTATCAGTAATTTGCAACGTCACACAATAAATGCGAAAAGTTCTTCGAACTTCGTAACGCTCAGATAACAATAACTTTTTGTCTTCAATGGAGTATCTTTCGCCGAAACAAATCCATAATTAACGTCATTACTTCGAGCTAGAAGAGCGATTCGTGTGTGAAAAAAAAAACATTGTCTGCGTAAATTTATGCTTTTTAGTGAGAATATTTTCTACCTCTGAGGTACGTCGACGAAAATACGGTCAAGGAATCACCGAAGAAGTCTTGCGAAGGTCCAACAAATCTGACGGAAGAAATGGCGTCATTCATTAGACCATTCAAGTTGAACCGACTGTTGTGATTCACAAATGGGCGGCTCAGAGAACGCTGCATAAAAAGGTCAATAATGTTCTCGGGATTTCCCATAGTTCCCTGAGCAAAGTCTGGGATCCCTAAATGTGATATTGAAGATATAAGTATACAGTACAGTCAAATCCCAATAATAAGATGCCACCATTTGTCCAGAGCAATTTTGGTGGTTTAAAGGCGTTGGCGGTTTATTGAATATTTCATTTTAAATTATTAGATCAAAAATATTCAATTTTCCTCCATCAGTCATAGAGATACTGTACAAATTTCCTAGAAACTTCAGTGATTTTCCAAACATTATTGCTGTGATCAATGGATTACTCTTTCAGAAAATTAATTTTGCTGCATCAATTTATTCAAATTTTAAGATTAGGTCAATATATTGTTCAAATTTTTCAAAAAAATGATCATTATTATTTTTTAATCTTAAAAATGCAAGATCCTTGACAGGAATTATAATTCTACCCCAATGTTGGCATTGCAACAAAGAAAAAACTAATAGGAAACAGCACTTTTGTTTCATCACTAATGCTGGTGGATGGCAGTTGGCGTCTTATCAAGGTTTTCTATAGAATTTAACATGGAGGAGATTTGTTTCTGTCAAAATGTTGGCGGTTGCCAAGGGTGGTGCTTTATCGGGGGGCGTCTTAATAGGGTTTGACTGTTCAATATAATTTATTTAGACGTTATTAAAATTAAAAGAAAACATGAAAACAATCGTGTTTCTCGTGATTTGCGGAGTCGCTTTCGGCGCATCGGAAACTAGAGATTCGATGTCGAACAAACCTTTCAGAAACGCAGCCAGGTGAGTCTTATAAATTAAATCGTGCTTCAATTATTCCAGTTATTATCCGGTACATCATATTATATATTTTAAAAAATACATCTTCTCGTGCCGATCGAATTATGTTTTGCATCTTTGATCTTTTTTCCGTCGTCCTCAAAAAACAAAAAGCGATGGGAGCAAACAAGATCGTTTCCAGGCTGTGCAATTATTCAGCGAACATGGACAAGCCGGAATCATTGCGACTCTTTACGCAGAATACTGCGGTGATTTGTCACAATGCTTCGAAGTTTCCCTGGACAACACTATTTCCAGTGCACGGGTTTTCGGAATGTGAGTCTTGAAAATGTGTAAGCCAACACGTTTGAACTTTTCTTGATCACAAGAAATTTGACTGACCCATGTTATACTCCAGCTGTTGACACAGGGCCCATCAAATTAATCATATATAGCATAAGTATTTTCAGT
>CAJPEX010000108.1:118492-164785 GCA_905338405.1 Notodromas monacha | reverse complement strand
GTCCATCTCCAGTGACGGTTTGTGGTTGATTCCAAGAACTTCTGTTAGAATGGGTGGGCACATCACCAGAAAAAACTCATTCAATTTTTTTTCCCAGTTTCCATTTTTGTCTAGGGATGACAAAAAAATTGGTCCTAGGCTAAAAAAGGATGAGGAATCCAATAAAAAAATTTTCATCCACCTCTGGCAATGCCTTGTGGTTGACTCTGAGAACTTTTGTTAGAACCCAGTACGCTCAGGTAAACTCAGGCAAACAACAGGTAATTGTAACAGGACAAATAGCTCTGCACAACCGCCATAAGGCAATCCCAATCTCTGAATGATGTATTCCCGAAGTCTTTGGGACTTCGTCCCGGCTTCCGCTGCCGGAGATCTGTATCAGGTAGCTACTGACCCGGTTTCCTACAATGCGGCAAACCGGGTGCCTATCCGCTTCTGGATCCCTGCGCTGCTTGTTGCTGCGTGGCGTGCCCAAGCAAGGATGCTGCGCTCCGGTCACACCACGTGGATGCAACCCCACACCTGCATGCAGATAAAATAAAGTCCACTTGTTATTATTGCATTCGAACTAGTCAATAACTTTTCATAAACAAAATAAGTAACCCCTTCTTAAGTTGTCCAATTAAATTTTTTTTTTATCACGAAGTTCTCGAGACATTTTGGGCATCAAAAACATGGTTTTTTTTTCATTGAAAGTAATTCAAGCTATTAATCTATACTTTTCAGAAAGGAGCTTTTTGGAGGCAAAAAGGTGTGTCTCACACCTGGGTGGTCGAGAAATCCGAGCTTTTTCGCAGACCCGAGTCAGTTCGGAATCCGCCAAATCAAATCCGCGATTCGAGGATGCGCTCATGGAACAAAAAAAGCTGTCGGATCAACAACAGCGTCCGAAAATCACGCCTTTTTCAGCTTTCAATCATGAAATGGCGTCGATGACACGGAACAGTGAGAATCGAAAACTGCGAAAAGGCTCAACGAACCGTTGTTAACTACAGTATATATCTGAATCAGTTGGTGCTTTCGATATACTTTACCATGAAATGCAATGCTTTTTTTGTTCCTGTGTACGTACGTGTTCCTTGATTTCGCTTTTAATAACGAATGTATTTTTCTTCCATTTAGTAGAGTTTATTGTTGTTCAAAAATCCGAGAATGTGATAGTAAAATGAAATTCCGGTGGTGTGAGAAATTGGATTTTAATCGACAGATCAATTCTCTATACTGACTTATTTCCACTACAGTTTAAACTTTCAAAATTTGAGAGTTTTTTATTAGGAGTGTCGTTAAGCAGAACGTGACAATGAGTCTTCCTCCTCCTGCTCTGCCTTAAAAAAAATTAATTCCCAAGTGAACATTTGTGCTTCGAGCGATATGCCGTTTTCTTCGCTAATCAACGCGAAATTGAACACCTGGTTTTCGAGATAAAAACGCAAACAAGAAAATTAGTAGATTATCAGTAATTTGCAACGTCACACAATAAATGCGAAAAGTTCTTCCAACTTCGTAACGCTCAGATAACAATAACTTATTGTCTTCAATTGAGTATCTTTCCCCGAAACAAATGCATAATTAACGTCATTACTTTGAGCTAGAAGAGCGATTCGTGCGTTAAAAAAAAAACATTGTCTGCGTAAATTTATGCTTTTTAGTGAGAATATTTTCAAGAATATGTGCGCATCAGTTCTCGGAATAAGTTTATGTGATTCACAAATGGGCGGCTCAGAGAACGCTGCATAAAAAGGTCAATGTTCTCGGATTTCCCATAGTTCCCTGAGCAAAGTCTGGGATCCCTAAATGTGATATTGAAGATATAAGTATACAGTACAGTCAAATCCCAATAATAAGACGCCACCATTCGTCCAGAGCAATTTTGGTGGTTCAAAGGCGTTGGCGGTTTATTGAATATTTCATTTTAAATTATTTGATCAAAAATACTCAATTTTCCTCCATCAGTCATAGAGATACTGTAAAAATTTCCTAGAAACTTCAGTGATTTTCCAGAGTATTGCTGTGATCAATGGGTTACTCTTTCAGAAAATTAATTTTGCTGCATCAATTTATTCAAATTTTAAGATTAGGTCTATATATTGTTCAAATTTTTCAAAAAAATGATCATTATTATTTTTTAATCTTACAAATACAAGATCCTTGACAGGAATTATAATTCTACCCCAATGTTGGCATTGTAACACAGAAAAAAACTAATAGGAAACAGCACTTTTATTTCATCACTAATGCTGGTGGATGGCAGTTGGCGTCTTATCAAGGTTTTCTATAGAATTTAACATGGAGGAGATTTGTTTCATTAAAAATGTTGGCATTTGCCAAGGGTGGTGCTTTATTGGGGGGCGTCTTAATGGGGTTTGACTGTACAATATCATTATTTAGACGTTATTAAAATTAAAAGAAAACATGAAAACAATCGTGTTTCTCGCGATTTGCGGAGTCGCTTTCGGCGCATCGGAAACTAGAGATTCGATGTCGAACAAACCTTTCAGAAACGCAGCCAGGTGAGTCTTATAAATTAAATCGTGCTTCAATTATTCCAGTTATTATCCGGTACATCATATTATATATTTAAAAAAATAAATTCTTCTCGTGCCGATCGAATTATGTTTTGCATCTTTGATCTTTTTTCCGTCGTCCTCAAAAAACAAAAAGCGATGGGAGCAAACAAGATCGTTTCCAGGCTGTGCAATTATTCAGCGAACATGGACAAGCCGGAATCATTGCGACTCTTTACGCAGAATACTGCGGTGATTTGTCACAATGCTTCGAAGTTTCCCTGGACAACACTATTTCCAGTGCACGGGTTTTCGGAATGTGAGTCTTGAAAATGTGTAAGCCAACACGTTTGAACTTTTCTTGATCGCAACAAATTTGACTGACCCATGTTATACTCCAGCTGTTGACACAGGGCCCATCAAATTAATCATATATAGCATAAGTATTTTCAGTGGATAAAAAAATAATAAATATCTCTTTTTGGAAATCTGAGCCAAGAATATCGTTTCCGTTTTTACAGATGTTTATTTTTATAATTTTTTAAAGTGTTTGTGATAATCTGCACCTCACAGTGCTGGGGAAATTTGTCTACCATATATAGAAGACCTTGTGCTTTAAATTAATTGCTACTGCCGATATTTGGATGTGGAATCTTATTGATTGAACCTTGTGAACGCTGAAAAACGGAAAATGAAGCATTCTGTTCATTCATTCATTCATTCATATATAGATGCTAAATTTTGAAGCAGCAATAAAGGGTAAATTTATTTTATAACTAGCTATATGCACTTCCTTCTGAAATGCATCAATAAGTTACATTCGCATTATTCTTCCATTTTCTTGCTCAACAACAGAATATTTTCCGGAAGGCCTACGAAAATGCGAGTCAGGCTTGAACAGGAACTGAATATAAATAAAATTGACAAATTAATCGAGATTTTTGACCTATTTGCTGAGGAGGTTCGACGGAGTTAGCAATGTCCAACTATGTATTCGTAAATATAATTTTTTTCTTTCTGATCACAGCTGGCTGTTTTATGACGGATACTCGTACGGATTGAACGACGATTTGGACGTGATTTGGGTGTGGGGTGACGATTCCTACTACGACTTCGAACGTCTGGACAACGCTGTTTCTTCAGTGCGATTCGTTGGACCTGAAGCCGATTTCCTCGGGGATTCCGTCACCTTGTTCAGCAGTGAAGTGTTCAAAGCCTGGGAATACTTCATCTTTGAGGATATGGCGCAATTGCCCGGATGGACTTATTTCACTGACTCCTTGATCGTCACTGGATCCAGCACATGGACCCTCTATGAGTAAGGTTTATTGTTGAAAATTAAAAATTTTCCACCTTATCTATAGAAGGTAAAGTAAAAATATATAGTGGGGGAATCTGGCGGTTGATGGGTTTTAAAAATAATAAAGGAATACCTAAAAAAAATGACGCGGTGACTTTTTCTAGATGATCAAATATCACAGTAATTGAATGCAACATCGAGCTTTTTTTTGAACAGAGGAAAATTCTTCGATAATGATAGTACAGTACAATACAGTATAGTGGGACTCCATTATATGGATGCCCCAAAATGCTGACAATTTGACTTACAGGCACTTGAAACTCAAAAAAATTTAGACAATGTCTCAAAATATGGACCCATGGCAAAAAAAATGTTACATTCTTAATAAATCTCAAACAGTTTGAACTATACTAAAATATGTTCATGAAGTAAAAATAACTATTTCTGTAGTATGAATTTATGCTAATACATTTTCCAAAACAAATGAATTTAGGTACAAACGAGAAAATAAATATTTCCGGCGAGAACTCGATTCTGTCTCGAAATTGTCAAACATCACTTTAAATATCATAGAAGCCTCATGAGAAAGATTTCATCCATATATTGGGCTGGACTTTTTACGAGGTAGTATAAATTAATTTTGATCCAATCACAGATACGAGTTCTACCAAGGAAGAAGCGTTTGCGTGGGACCTGCTGATAACGATGGCAACCCTGGTCTATATCCAACTGTTGCAACCATCGGATTAGGCCAGGACATCACTATTAGTTCTGCTAGACGAGGCTGCTTCAACTCAGTGGAATCAAAGCCGATTAAAATCGAGAAGAACGTCGTTTATTCATCCAAGGACTTCTTATAAAACTGTGAAGTTTTTTCTCGTATTTTTAGGACTTTGGTCTGGGTCGCTCAATAAAAAAACATTGCCCACAAATTTGCGTGTTCAGGTTATTTTCTGAAACAAATGGATTGCGTGCTAAATATTTGTTTAGTCGATTGTCCTGCTGGTGGATCGGTTTTTGCTCAAGTTTCCAGATCAGATCATTCCGGAAAGGATGTTTCGAGCATGAGAAATCATCGCCGATTCCAATCGAAAAGAATCTCGTCTATTCTTCGACGGACTTTTAATCAATTCATCCATTTCACTTAGATTGAGTTACTGTAACGACAAATAATACGCTGCTTGTTGCATCTTTGAAAAAAATGCCAATGACTTGAATCAAACGTCGCCCTTGTATTTTCACACGCAAAAAAAAAGCATCACAAATTTTCCGACTTTCTGAAAAGTATCAAAATTTAAAATAACGAACTCGTCAGCGACTCGACCTATCCGGATTTTTAAACATACTTAATTTCACGGGCATTTCGGGTCACAGCATTTTCATTGGACTTTCGCTCCTGCTTCAGTGGTATTTTACACATATTTTCAACGCGTCGAATCAGTATAGGTCGCAAAATATCAGGAAAAATGTCAGCCCTGTGTAATACAGTTATTTTCACTGATGTTCTTTCGAAAGAATTGTTGGCGTTGCATTCCTACTAACGCAATATTTATTACGTTAAAGTTCGGCTGTAGGAAATTCTTTTGCCAAGCAAACGAATTTTTAAAGATTGAAAATCCATTTCATCAGTTTTCTTGACACCAGCAAGCCAATGTTTATTTTTTGAGCATTCAGAAAATCTCTTTGGACAAACTACGAACAAAGAAAATTTTTTTCTGGTGTTCGTCAGCGGAGAAATCTTCGTTTCCTCAAATTTCTCAGAAGTCCTTCATATGCAATAAACTATTAAAATTTCCAGCGAATTAATCTAGAATCCTAGATGCAATTGAATTTCAAAAACAAATAATGTGCTATATTATGTAGCAAGTCTTTTTCTTGTAGAAAACATCATTCATGGAAACTTTCTCTTTCTCAAAATTCTGCTAGCATCAGTAAAAATGCAGACAACATCCCGTCGATCCTCAGAATACTGATGTATATCTCAAAATTGGGAACACAGAACAAAAACTTGTACACTTGAATTTAAAGCAGAGTGATCTCTAATCCCTCAATTTTCTCAAAATGCCTTCGCGGAACGACTCAAGATTTTTTTTTCAATCAAACAAATAGGGATTTAATTCAGTATCGCCTTGATATATCTACCAAGGTCTCCACATGCTGTCAGGAACATCTCCGTCACTGCGACGACCTTTCTTCCACATCGTAGCTTTCGCATGATCAACATCCTTCATCGCCGTTAAAACAGGTTCAGACACGAATTTCCGCTTGTTTGGACCCAATGACGACGATGCAGAGGCATCAACTGAAGACACTTGTGATGTGTCAGGGCGTTTGGGTTTCAAAGACAAATCCTCGGGTCCTGACACCTGACCCGAACCAGAAATCTTCTCATCCTCGTCATTGTTGTTGTTGCCATTATTGTGATGCGTGTCGATGACGTCCCGTCGAGGAATGACTGTCGTGAAAGCACTGGCTTTCGAAGTCCGTAGGTCACAAGGACCAGCAGTAGCTGTCACAATAAGAGACGCTGGCGTGGTATTCCGGCATGTAGATGCGCTTTCATATTCGAGGCGCTTCCGAGCAGCGACATCTCGGTCAAGAATACGCATTCGTTCAGTCTTGTCAATTTCATCATCGTCATAGGTGTCAATCGTATCGTCGTCAGGGGTGCCGTCGACGCGTTCGGTCGCGCTTGGTTTGCTGGAAATGGACGACGGATGTGGGAGCACCAGGGCGATTTCTCCGGTTGGAAGGCGGCTGGCGATGACGTTTTGAAGATTCCCAAGGAGCTTTGCAGCTACTGCAGATGCTTCTGGTGCGGGTTCTGAAAGATTCACTGCTGTCGAGATCAAGCCAAATGTTTCTGCTGGGAGTTCCCCAGATGATTTCAACTGCAAATTAAAAAAAAGAAAAGAAATCACGGCGATGAATTTTTTTTTTTGTCACTGGCACCTTGAAGTTCAACTTGAATAGGTACGACTGTATTACTAATTTTTTATACAGTATTTCGAAAACCACCTACCACAGGAATTTCAATCGCAGGATTAACAGCTACTCGATCGTTAGCAGCAGTAGCAGACGCGTGTCCCGAGTTGGCGGCTGCTTGCTGCAGCAGGACGCCAGTCGGGATGTTCACGTTGGCCGCCGCCAGACTCGGCGCCGCCATGGCGGTGAAGGCCAGCGGCGTGAGTGACTGCAACCCGGCCACACAGGCTGTCAAGTGGGTGGACATGCGGGTTCGCAGCCCCGTGTCGCAACCCTCGATCCGGGTCATGTACCGACTGGCTTCCGTTGCACACTCGGCGAACCCGGTTTTGAATTTGCCCAGCACCCGGGGATCTCGGGCCACGGCCAGGGCCAGTTGGGCTCGTTGCACGTTCTGCAAGTGCTTGACGGTCATTTCCAGAATGTCGGCTTTCTCCAACTTTGAATGACGGGACGGCTATTTAAAAAGAAAAGCCGGATCAATTCAGAGTAAAGAAAATATCGCAAAAGTGATGTATACGCAAAATAAGCATGTATTTTTCCTTTGCTTGACTCGGATTGTCCCTTAATTTATCAAATTAAATGAAAAATGTCAGTGTCAGAAATGTAGGTGTCAAGATTGCTTTGAAGAATGACAATAGATGATTGGAACCAGCATAAGTCGGAAGTTTCTAAGGCATTCGTAATATAATGTGTACCTTTATTCCGAACAAATATCCACGAATCAAAAATGAAAAAAACAAGGAAACCGAAGCAAATTTTTAACTCAACAATTAGCACCGCGAAATGGGCATTTCTGTGCAGATAAGGCTTATTTAAATCATGAGAATTTTTAAAATTGAGGACATGAACATATTTTCTCGATTACAGGTGAACCTCGCTAAGCCGAACCTCTTCAAGTCAAATACCTCCCTAACTCAAATTTGTTTTCAAGTCCCTGTCTGGATTCCCATAGAAACAATGTATTAAAAACCTCCCGAACTCAAAGTAGTTTTCCCTCAAACCTCTATAAGTCAAATTTTCCGAGGCCTTTTGGTCATTATTTCCTTGAAATATGAAAGAGAAAATCAACAAAACAAATTATTTTATGCGTTTTGAAATAAAGTGAAGGACTAATTTAACAAATGAACCCCTGCCTAAAAGTTCAGCAAGCTATAAACTCATCAAGAAGCAAGTTTAGGCCCAGAATATCCTCATCTACAATTTCCCATTTTCCTTGCAGCAAAAATATTTGCTTCCTTTCCTCAAAAAATCCCTAAGTCGAAACCTCCCTAAGTCTAATTTTTTTCCTGGTCCCTAGAAATTCGACTTATAGAGGTTCAACTGTATAATGTAAAAAATAATATTCCCCAAATAACTCAGAAAGCCCAATAATATAAAATGTTTCTCACAGTCCCTTCGAATCCCCATGGGATCACTCCAATAGGAAACAAAAGAATTTTCCGAAAACGGAACATTTTTATTCCAAACGAACATAATTTCCGAAGACGGAAAATTTGAAGGCAACAAGATGAAATCGAAAAGAAAAAAACTCACGTCTTTTTTCATGGCGTCCAAAATAAGCGACTTGAGATCTGTCAAGCATGTGTTGATTCTCGCACGGCGCCTCTTTTCCATGACCGGCTTATTGCTCTGCTCACGATCACCAAACGAACATCCGAATACAAAGAAGGAAATTCTGAATTACGAAAAACGAAGGCTTTCCCCGGGATTCTCGTGAGAATCCACCTCATCACGGATACCGCAAATGCGTTAAGAAAAAAAAAGGAGCTCAACAGAAAGAAATGCTTGCCAATATTGTTTTTCCCACGGTATCGCAGTAGTACTGAGGATACGGAAATGTGGGCATTCGTGGCCCATATCAAGAAGGGATCGTGAAAATAATTGAAGAAAACTTTTTCATTTTGAGATAAAATAACTGAAACTCAAAGAGCACAATATACTTTCGGATCATGCGAACTTTTTTAATGTGCTATTTCAATTAAATATTTATTTTATTCAGATAAACACACCAACACAGGATTTAATTTCTATATACATACTGAATAGATTTTTATGATCATCATATTAAATAAACTTAAAATGTTTTTACGGGCATGACTTTTGAAGTTGCATTTATAACAGCGCAGAATAGACACATCCTCATTTACACAGCGTGAAATACTTTTTTTTAACAAGATTTCCAAGAGGTAATCATAAATTTTCATTTTTCTGATTAATTTATATTCCCTATCAGAAAAGTAACAGCGAATTTCCCCATTTTTGGGAGATTTTTCTGCGTCATAAGATTAAGACTGCACCGATTGACAACAAAAAAACCGAAAAATTTTCAGTAATTACAGTAGTCAATTTCTTTATTTTTGTTTTCGTCCGCATTTGATTCAACGCAGGAAGAGGAACCTTTGGAGTAG
Organism: Notodromas monacha; assembly: GCA_905338405.1. NCBI lineage: Eukaryota > Metazoa > Arthropoda > Ostracoda > Podocopida > Cyprididae > Notodromas > Notodromas monacha. Next base: position 155,585 of record CAJPEX010000108.1, on the reverse strand, counting down.
TTTTTAAATTTTGGAAGAGCTGATTTTAACTGTGGATAAGCAGCGGTTGGATTTGAAATACACAATTTTTACAGAATGTTTTTCGACGTGTAAATTGCCAATATAAAAATGCGTTAAAATTCCTAAAATAAATTGTAATGAGCAGATCTGACGTGTCGAAGGTCATATAGGCTAAGAGCGTAGGTGGAACTTGAGCAATTTTTCCAATTCCTCGAGTGTTTAAATTTCGAGTCCAAAACTTTTTAAAAAGCCATTCATATAAAAAAATCGTTCGGTAAAAGGTTTCAAGATTATTACACGAAAAAGAGGAAATATAAAAGCGATTTTTTAAAAATAACTCACCCGACGACCGTCGACACGAGAAGGAGTAGCTGACGCGGAATCACTCAGGAAACCCATGGTGCTGGTGACAGACTGGTGCGTTGGTGACGAGTCAACACACGTCGACCCTGTCGTTGACGCGTCCGGACCCGACGTCGTCGACATTCCCATGAAATGCCCGCGTCCTATCGACGGGTCACACGGAACTTGGACAGTCGTTTGACCGAACTCGTGAATCGGCATCACTTTCAACCTCTGGAAAATCCGTTTGGGTTTTGTATTTATATACTGTATGTACCGAAGACAGCACGGTCCCAGTAAAACAGAAACAGGGAATCCACTTCAAAAAAATAAGTTTCCCCTGAAAATCTGGTGCATAAAATTAAGTTAGATTTGCCATCCCTTTTTAGACATTCCTGAATGAAATATTCACAAGTAGTGGCAATTTTTTGAAAAATTTGGGTTTCAACCTGCGTCGGATTTCGGCGCTGAAAACATTTTTTTTTTAAAGTTGACAGGCACAACACGCTACAAAAATCGTATTCCGAAGTCTTATTTTTTAGGAAATAAAAGCTACTATTCTACGGCACTTTCCATGAATTTAAAAAAAAAAGAGGAGAACGACCGGAAGCATCAGATATTTTTAAAATGTCATCGAAAATTTATGGAATCGAGTGCAGCAAGTGTTGAGATGCTACTGCAGGAGAATACAACTTATTTCATGGTTCTAAAAATTGAATTTCGAGTCTTGACTGAGTAAGCAACACTATAAAAAAAAGAGTTATGTAAAGGAAATTTGAAAAAAAAATTCTCATGCAGGCTCTGATTTTCCCAAAGTTTCACTCAAGACACATTTAACACTCCAATCTATTTAAATGTGCACTTGGAACTACTGTATTTTCAAACATATCTTCAAACTACACACACAGAAAAAATACTGTTTTCTGAATGTACATACAGAGAAATCTTTGCTACGTCAAATTTCTCAAGATGCCCTCATGAAATAACCTCTTAGAATTTCCAGCAAATTCATCGAAAATTCTAGATGCAATTTAATTTCAAAAAAAATTTAAGGGCTAAAATATGTCTGCAAACGACGTGTTTTTCTCGTAGAAAACGTCATTCATGAATAACATACACTTTTTCCAGCAAGTGTTGAGTTGTTGGTGCAGAATACACTTATTTCGAGGTTATAAAAATTGACTTTCGAGTCTTGACACGTACTCGCAAAAACAAAGTAAAGCGGATTTGAATTAAAAAAAAATTTCTCATGCAGGCTTCGGTTTTCCCACCACATTTCAACTCACACGACACATTCGACACTCCCAAAATCATTTTTAAAAATGAGAGATCGAAAACATTCTGAAACATAACGAACCACAGAAGAAAAAAAAAGTGCAACTTGCTCTCTGGAGACTTCGCCAGGAACCGATGGCATTCGCTCGGTGCTCGGCGACGAACTGTGGGAAAACTCGGCCGAGCTTCCGATGCTGATTAGTCGCCCATCCGCAGCATCACGGAAATAACACCACCGTCTCCCCCCTCACTGATACCCGTTGGTATGCTTGTCCATGTGGGACAGAGAAAGACAGGCTTTTATATATACATTAGATTATAGCCAAATTGTTTTTTCTTATTGTAATCCAATCAACGCAAACGTCCACAACAAAAGTCGGATTGCATGAATAAGAGTTGTAAAGCATTATAACTTCAAGCCATGTCAGAAATCTTCCCAGTTGTTTTTAAACTGATGTTTCAAATTCGTTCGATTTATGTTGATTATAAATATTAGAATAATGCAGATCCTTCATTATGGATTGCTGACTTTTCACAATGTGAGATCAAAAACATTCTGAATATAATGGGAAAAAAAAATTTTCAACTTGCTCTCTGGAGACTTTTCTTTTTCTTATTGTAATCCAATCAACATGAACGTCCACAACAAAAGTCGGATTGCATGAATAAGAGTTGTAAAGCATTATAACTTCAAGCCATGTCAGAAATATTCCCAGTTGTTTTTAAACTGATGTTTCAAATTTGTTCGATTTATGTTGATTACAAATTTTTGAATAATGCAGATCCTTCATTATGGATTGCTGACTTTTAAAAATGTGAGATCGAAAGCATTCTGAGTATAATGAACAATAAAATTGTCAACTTACTCTCTGGAGACTTTTCTTTTTCTTACTGCAATCCAATCAACGTAAACGTCCACAGGAAAAGTCGGATTGCGTGAATAAGAGTTGAACAACATAACTTCAAGCTATGTCAGAAATATTCCCAGTTGTTTTTAAAACTAATGTTTCAAATTTGTTCGATTTATGTTGATTATACATTTTTGAATAATGCAGATCCTTCATTATGCATGTCTGACACAATCTAACCCTTAAAATTATTGAAAATAAAGTTTCAAATTTTGCCGATTTCTCTGTTTTCTGTGAATTTTTGAATAATGCAGACCCTTCATTGTGGATGTCTGGCTTTCTAAACCTTCAATTTGTTGAAAATCAAGTTTTAAATCTGGTTTATTTCTCTGTTTTCTGAAAATTTTTGTGTGAATAATGCAGAACCTTCTTTATTCGAGTCAGACCTCCTCGACGTGAATTCAAACGGACAAAAACATTTTGTTCCCAGGAGTTGTCAATTTAAAAAATAAATAAATAAAAAGGAAAAGGTTGGTTAATAAATTGGAATGATTCCCAAACCTGATACTGCAAAATTTTTTCGTTAGTTTGCGTCTTATTAATTGTGTCACACGCCATAACTTGCAAAGAAAAGTGTTGCTTCAATTTTACCGCTTTAAAATAAAATAAAAATTTCATTTCCTCGGTTTTGAAGTCGAGTCTCAAAACAAAAGGCTTTGAAAAATTCGATCAATGAATGTTGGAAAGAACAAATGTTCGACTCACGGAGATCTAGAACACATACGTCTAGAGGAAATTTGGAAAGAAATTACCATTAAGTTGACCAAAATTGCCAGTATTGTAGCTGAAAGAGACTATCCTCCAAGCATACACTCATTTCGTGCGATACGTGAATTATTTTGAGCTCCGTTTTTCAGTATGTACTTTAAGCATGTTATACCCTATTTATAAGGCTCACCTCCCGAATTCTACACAGAAAATTGGAAGAAATTCTTATTAAATTACTGTACATTAAAATTTTCAATTCTTGAATGACGCAGCCGGATACATTTGGTTGTGACTTCTTTTTTTCTTTTTCCTCGGGAAAATAATTTTTGCGTGATGAAGTGTGCAAACAGTACAGAGTTTTCCTTCTGGTAAAATGCGGAAGTACCCTACAACGAACTATCCCGTGGTGCCCAACGATCCCCCGGTTCCCTTTCGGGATTCCGGCACAACAGTTCCTCTACTGTTGTGCTATGCGCGCACCTGGCTGCCAAAAAAAAAATAAAAATAAAACTGGCGGAGAAATAGGCCAGGAAAGACAGAAGGAGAGGAAGGAAAGAAACAAGCAACGAATGAAAGGACGAATGGATGAATGAATGAACGAACCGAGAGAGAGAGAGAGGGAGGTGGAGGGGAGGCACAAAGGAGGGAAGCTGCGCGGAAGCAGGAAGGGACCCTGCGCGTGGGAGCAGCACACCCGGGTTTCCCACGCTGGGGTCCCAGGCTCTTAACCCCCCCTTCTCTCCCCCAATACACACACACACACGCACGCACGCACACACACACATACGAACTCAGGGGGCCTTTAAACAAAAAAAAGGGAACGGAACTGTCAAAGGCCGTCTGTGGGGCAGCTTCCTAAAATTCAGATGCTATATTACTGAATTAAAACTTAAAAGGATCAAGATAAACTGTTGGCTTTATATGATTTCTCATCAAAGATTCTCTGTAATTTGTTCATTCAACTAAACCTCATACTGAAACTAGCTGAAGACTTTGTGCTTTAAAGTAATTTTTACATATATTTTGTTACCAATGTCCGGGAATGAATGGGTGTATATGCATACATGTCAGATGTCCAGTTGTATTTCATGTTGTATTGTACTGTATTTTCTTTTATTTTTGTTATAAATTTGTGCTTTCCTGCTATGAAGTGATTAATATGTCATTGAGTGGATTTGGGTTGGGTGGGAAGGGGGTTTGTTTGTGGAAATCTTGATTGAACCGCTTGTGAATGCTGAAAAGCGGCAAATAAAGTGTTCTGTTCATTCATTCATTCAATTTAAACTGGAATCTTTTGGTATTTGGCTTATGATGAAAAAATTTATGGATGATGGAAATTCAGTTATGGAGAAGTCGCTACAATGAATAATTCATTACAACAGTATTTTAAAAGGTACTGTATACCAGCATGTGCAAAATATAAGCATGATACTACTGTGGAGTCTTGGCTAACAAGAATAATGTATTCTAGAAGAATACGTTTGTAACATGGATTAAAACAATTGCAGTCATTTCTTTGGAAAATTTTCGAGTCATTGTGCCCAAAAAAATGTTTGCAAGCTAGATTTGCGTTTGTCAGCTAGTGCAGAAACATCACAAACATCTCCTTTTTATTTTAGCCAGGAAGTATATCAACAAAATCAGTTCAGCATTTGTTAACCAAGAACCACAGTATAATAAATATAATAATGGCACATTTTCAAGGTTCATTACAACACATTGATTTTCTAGCAGATTTTCCATTTTTGTCTCACAAACATCAGAATTTATCAATTTTGCTCATTTGCCTTTGAAGGAAACAATTATAATTCAAAGCGGTTGAAAATAAATAGCTGGAAAGAAATCCGGCATAGATTATTTCAAATGAGAAAACCTGAGGGAGGATACTTTGCTGTTGAAACTTACTTGCTTTTGGCGCTATACAATTCTTGCACATGCTTGGGTATGTTCTGATATGGCCAGAAGGTAGATCCGATTTGAAGGAAATAATATCTGGTTCAAGGAAAAACACTTCAAAACCTAATCCTGCTTTGGAATGTAAGTCATCTCAGGCTCTCGAATTGAAATTGCTCAATTTTGTTTCAATTGATACGTTAAACTTTTCCTAGTCTTTTTGTACAATCTGTAAAATCCCCGTCAGTAAAAATTTGAAAAATCATAAGTAGTGTATATAACTTGAAATAAATGGATTCGGACGCTTCATAAGTACGTATAGATGAGTTTTGTAGGACACACCGTGCGAGTACTATACACAGTGCATCGTGCGAAAGGTCTGAAAATGTCACAGAACTTTCCCTGTCCCCCTCGCTTCCCCCAAAACACAGCACCCCTCAAAGGTTACGCCACACGAAAGGTTAATGACGGGGCGGGGAACCCGTGCGAGGCGTGTGAACAGCCCGGCGCATGGGAATGCGACCCGTGTGCATCGCGATGGAGCGTGTGAAGCAACCCGGGACCACACTCGCCTGTCTTTATATTATTGGGTATCAATTGAAAAGCATGCCGAGTCTTGATCATCCCCGCGCTTCTACACGTGTCCCTGGCAGTGGTTTAAAAAATTAGAGGGAAATCTTTCTCGTCACTTGCGCTTGAGAAACGATTGATCGCAGCACTTTCTCCACCTTGAAAAAAAATTTGTGAAGAGGAAGACTCCAGATGCTAAATCATAATTTATAATTATCATGTACAGTAATTTTTTTTGTCTAAATTTATGCAAGCAGCCTTTTACCCCGTACAATATCATAATGTAAATTATATGAACTCAATGACAGTACATGCACTGTAAAACGTATTTTTACGCATCTTTAGGCCGCACTGTTTCTCCACAGAAGAAAAAAAAAACAGGGAAAAGCTAGAGTTTTTGCAGATCATGTTTTGAAAATATAAAAAGCTTCCGAAAAGAACATACATGCGTGAATATGTAGTTTCATTATCCGGGCTCCCGAATTTGAGATTCGCGAGGAATTCAGTTATATTTTTCAGGTTATTCTTTTAAAAATGTTTTTTTCGTTGTTAAAAATATTTTTTTCGAATATCCATTACATTAAATATGATATAGTATTTACAGAAAATATGACCGGACATTAACTTGGAACAGAGTGTTTTTAATCTCTGCTCCGGAGAGCCTCGAAAGCATTTCATAAACTTCACAAGATCTTTGCGGATTCTTAAGAAAACCAAACAATTTTATTGGTCTAAATCCTACAAGATAGGATTGTCCAGAAAAATAAACAAGAGCTCGTTTTTTCGTATCTCGAAGTGTGAATGATATTTAGGGAATTTTGGTGATGCGCAAAGCTTTCATGTTGGGTCAACAGGGCTCCGCCACACAATTATGTTAAAACAATAAATGTATCGTAAAAGACGCATCCGAAAAATCCCTCACATGCGAAAAGATCGACTAACTATCCCTTGGATCATTGGAATATCCTTCCTTTTACAAAAACCTGACAATCTATGGATCTGAAGAGGATAATACTTGTGATGCATACATCGTTCGTTAGGTTCTCCACTTTTTCTCGCCAATTCTGAGCGCGGTTGAAAGAAAAACACGATGAAAGCTGCAGAATCTGGTGAAAATCTAAAAAAAAAAAGCGTCTCGGTCGAAGAGCTCCAAGATAGTCATAATTAACTCTTAATCTTAACGCCGAACTTTTATCAACACTACTTTTTCTTACTCAATCCCCTGTTAACACTTTTTCTCAGTGTGTCGCGCGTATCGGCAACTGACTCAACGATTCGATCGGTTCCCTAAACCACGGATCACTTTCTCGACGACTCGACTTCGTTCGACTTAACTATATACTGTAAACACAGCATTGAGAAATAAGCCCGCTTATTTTGGTTTGTTTCGGGTGATGTTGCCGACTTTCGACAAGTCGCCGCTGGTCAAGTCAGGGCGTGAGCCTGCCGTTGTATCGCTGAATGATCTCGTCACTCCGGCGACTTCCAAGGAATTCGACGGCGCGGAAGGCGGTACAAATATTAGGCAAATTACTGATGGCTGGAATGCATGTCGGAATTTCATCTACAATGCCGCATTCGAAGGTTTGTTGTGAGCCCATTATACTTGCTCATGCAGGTGTTTCCTTTGAATTCCCCTGAATTATCCTTATACAGTATAATACCAGTCGATGAAAATAGCGCTGTCTGCGTTGAATGACTTAACGGTCAGAAAATAAAAAGCTTCTATTTTTTGTATCCCTAAGAAATTAGAAGAAAAGACTCTGAAATTTCCGAACGATTATTATTAGTTAAACTTTAAGCCTAGAAACGGATCTTGAATTTACTGAATGAATGATGAATGAACAGAAAAAATTATTTGCCGCTTTTCAGCGTTCACAAGGGAATTTACTGTAAAAAGTATTTTTAGACCATACCTTTAAGATTCCAGAAGATTGAGATTTATTTTATTCATCCAAGGTAAAAAGCAGATATGATGCATAAAACATAGATTAATTAATTGTCTCCTCACTGTTCCAAATTTTTATGGTAGGCTTTTTGAAGGAACTTAGCTTTCAAAGTAAAATTGAGTTAACAAATTTTTTAGGAATTACCTGAACCACAGTGAATGTCGCATCAATTTTTGCCTTGATAGAAAATGAAGAACAGGTTATGTTTTAATAGGTTGCCTGGAGTCTTAAGGACATAGAAACTGTACAAAAAACCGTATTGGTTGCAATACTTTTTTGGTCACAATTTCTCAAGTATTATATTCTTTTCTGCCCATTGTGTGAGACATGCACCACAATGCGGTCATAAAATCAAATTCAATCCATCACGACGTGCAAATGATGTGTAAGTCAGCCCCTCTAACATGGTAAGCTTTTGATACGGAGTATCATCTGAATTACTTTTTTAGAAGTTGGAAGAAATTTTTTTATTGAAGCGCGATCGCTCACGATATGAATTGCATACATGCCCAGGAGATAATGAATCAAAGCAGTATACTGTACATTTCAAGTTGTGTCTCTCAGAGCTTTTCTATTTATTTATTTTAACTAATAAAATAGCATTAAGCATCAAATTTGGTCTTGAATAAATTGAAGCCTCATGAGAGACTTGGTTCGATTCGTTATGAGGTACTGTACTCCAAAATCGTGGGGTGAAAAGAAGCACTTTGGAAATACTAAATTAGAAAGCTGCGCATAGCATTCCCCGGTTAGACCTAGTCGAAAATGTGTAACCACGTTTGACGGCTGATCAGGTTCTGATGACCAACACGCGATTTTGATAAAGGCGCTAAAATGCCGTCATAGATACCTTCACGACTATGAAAATGCTTGTACTCGTTCAATACTCTCAGGAGATGTCGTCGGCAAGCCGGATTTCATTTCACCGGACGACTCGAGGAACCCCAGGACACCGTACCTGGCTTTGCGACAGGAATTGGCTCACCTCGACCTGGAAATCGCTTCTTTGCACACGAGACTGAAACACTGCTCACGTGAAGCTTCGATACTACGCCGGCAAGTCGGAACCACACTTAAATCTCCGATCATTCGTCTGGAAAACCTCGGTTTGCAATTATCGGCCATCACCCACAACCTCAAGCGAAGCATCGTCGACTTAACAGCCCGTCTGAGTGAACGCATTCGGCGCAAGATGTCGCCGCAACTTTGGATGTACTCCTCACATGTGGACGATGAGTTCGCATCGCGAGTGGACATCGTCGCACCGAAATGCGTCACTCCTGGGCCTCGGACCTGCGTCCGACTCAACACTGATTCAAATTGAACATTCATCGGATTATGGAACTCTTAAAAAAAACCCTCAAGTAGAGATATTTAGGAATGTGGAATACTGCATCATGGAGGATGATTAACAGAGCGTTAACGGGATATTTCAAGAGCTGACATAGCGGAACAGCAGCCGAGTTTTCAGCCCACAGGAATTGCTTGGTGTTCTGCCATTCATAGGGTGGATACTTCCGAGCAATTCCTGTAAAACTCGGTTGCGATCCGAATGAACCGTCGATGTTATCAACAGTATGGAGGCCAAATGAGCGGACGCACTCTGATTGCCAACAATCTTTACTCTTTTATCCGCTAGCATACTCTAAGTAAAGGCAAAAATTTTCCTCGTCTTTTGCATATCTGTCTGATCTGAATAAAACGAAAACTGCCCTGAATTATTTCAATCTATACTGTACAGTACAGTATATACATCGGAATGTTTTTTCTTCAACTGTGCCCAATATATACTGTGTACGTGATTACCTAGCCCTAGAGCACTGCTGCCTAAAATATAGCTGTGGGCCAGATCCGGCCCAAAGAAACACCCGCGGTCCTTAACAAATTTTCCTAGCAGCAGCAGCATTTAGATAAGATCAAAATTGGAATCGTAAAATTTTAAAATTCTGCTGATTTCAAGGTTCACAATAATGAGTTCATGCGTTTCAAGGGAATCAGAAAAACCAGGTTCGTCATCAACCAACGGTCCCCAGATTTCAACGTGGAAAGAAAATCGAGAATATTCAATAATAAAGCTGCGTTTCATTCCCATTTTTCATGCAGTCGTCAAGCAATTGTAAATGCTCCAGGTGACAAAATAAAATGTTTGAAAAAATATTCGCGTCAAATTAAATCAAAAAGCGAGCGAAAGTGGAGCACACACGCTCAATGATGAAAGGAAGCAACTTGAATATTGAGACTTTTGGCAAGCAGGTACAAGATGGCATAAACTGGTAAATTTATCTTGCTGTTTATACCCGTATTTAAAGGAAACCAAGCATTGAATAACCCTGGACCAGATGAATTGAATAAACGCTCAATGCAAAGCAATCTCCAAATCTTCGGAGAATGCATTCATCACATACTAGCTGTCGGCCGCTTGACGGTCCTGCTCGTAGGACTTTTCGTTATATCGCGACTACCTATTCGACGGTGGGTTCCTCGAGAACCGTTCCCTTTCGGTTCCGACTTCTTGTGCATCTGGCCGAAAAAGTGTCCCAAATTGTTAGCTGGCAACGCCACTTCTAGGATGCCTTCGATCAACACGTAGACAAGCCGCCGGTTCAACGTTGGATACTGGAAGAGATCGTACACCCGAAGTATGCCTTTACGCGTTGTTTCCGTGCCAAGTAAGCTCTTGAGATCATCTGAAAATAAAATCAAATTTATGAATCCGACGAGCGATCAAAACTGCTGTTCCGTAATGCCAAATACTACATTGTTTAGTATTTATCGCATGGTCATCAGTGATAAGACGGATTTGTTACAAGGATCTTGACGAAGTCAGCAAAATATTGTTATTGATGGCGTATAAATTCTCACGGTCCGTTTTTGCCACTTTTTTGATCACTAACACGCATTTCGTCCTATTCGAAGCTGAGTAATCAGAAATGACTTGAAGGACTTGCAATGCTAACCTATCCAGAGCATGTGGAATAATACTGTAACCACAAAAATCGCACGCTCACGTTTCTTCATGTTGATTAAGTCAAAACTTGTCAAGTCATTGTCAGGGACCAGCATTAATTCGAATTTGCGAAACAAGCAAATTTGTTGGGCGAAAAGAAAAAATGATTACAGGAATCTGTGAATCGGTGTTATTATGCACCTTAAATTGCTTAATGAATGAGTTGACAGGATCATGAAGTTGGGGACAAGGGTTCATTTTCTAAATTTGTCTTTCAAAACACAACAAGGTACATTTTCATTGGTTTTGTCTTTCCTGTGTCAATAAAATATTCTAATAGCCAGAAGACCTCCAGAAAATTTGGCTTCTGAAGGTTTGAAGGGGATCAAGGACTTGAAAAAATTGACACAGTCGTAGACTTCGGGAGATTCGATTCATTGAGGCTCAACTGTACTTGAATTTTCGTAGTTATTGTACTTCTACTATATTTTCCTCCCGGACTTCACTCAGGTCGCTCTGCTACAACGCATGCACGAATTCTGCGCGGGTCCCTTAAATTAGATTAGACCAAACCCCTACCACGACGATTAATTCAGATAGAAATCCAGTCACATTTTAAAATGCTTGCCACAAGGAAAAACCTGAAGTATAAATCAGAGATCAGCTTTCATTCTAAGCAGCGAGAAAACAAAATCTCTCACCAGAGATGAAAGAAAGTAACGAAGCTTTTGCGGCCACTTCCGTCCGTTTCTTCGTCGTTTTCTCCCTCTGCGGATTCGGTAACGCCAATGACCCGCTCGGCCAGAAGTTATTCCTAAGAGCGCGCAAATACAGCGCGACTTGCTCATACGACGTAGCGTGGTGAAGAAATTGCCGGAGACGACGATTGTACATGTTTCCGAACATGGCTTGTATCACATGACGCAGGGCAGAAACCAGCCGCGGTCTCAATCGCCAGGACGCAGTATCACGCACACTGAAGATTTCTTCCAGGACCACCAGTAAGATCCGCATGTGAACCGGATCTTCTCCCTTCATGAGAAATATTCATTGATCCTTCAGTTGAATTCTCCAGAATGTGACGATCACTATATATATATATATATATATATATACATATAAATATACTCACATCCCATGGATCCGCCAATACGAATTTCTCGTAGTCGGAAACCGGATCTAGATTCCAGCGAATCCTTTCGCCCGTTGAGGTCGAAGTACCGAAAGATGATGACTCCATAGTAGATGTACGACCCAACTTGACCCCTGACTGCGTCATTTCGTCCAACTTCGCTTTCAACGTCTCTGGTGCAGTCAACAGGACGTTCTTCATCGATTTCAAGGGATCCATGACTCGTCTTTCAACCTTCAAGAAAAGGCTTTGCAAATTTGCAACAACGCCAAACAATATTGTTCCTTTTTTACGCAGGCTCACCATCGTCCGCTGCACGTAATTTCCTTTCCCCAGGAACTGGTACAGCCGTTCCCGCAGTCCAGCGTGCTTCTTCAACATCTCCACGGAAGACAATGTTTTCAAGTACAAGTTCAATTGTATTCTTCTCTCCTCCAAAAAATTGCTCTGCAGGTTATTGAATGTTCTTTTTCCGGGGAAGTGAAGTTCTCCCAAATCCTCGAACTGCTTCAAGAAGGAAAAATTGAGGTTCTCGTAAATTTTAGAGCTAAATTCATAAGTGGTCTCACAGCGTATCGAATACTATTGTGGAAATCGTCGAAATCGGAATAACGGCGCTCAACGGTCCATTCTACAGTTCCAACGGGTTTCCGCCCAGAGGAAGGAGATGATTCCGGTTTACCACTGCTCTCAGTGATGATCTTTGCGTATACAGTATACACGGCGAATGACTTCGGCATCTCCTTCACGATTTCTAAAAAACAAAGGTTCTTTATTCAGCACTTTATAACGTGAGGGAAAATGCTACGAGAACTCGGAAAGTCCTCGAGACGAGAAAAATGTCGTCACCGAATATTCCCGACAGGTATCAGTAACTCGGAAACGCATCAAATCAACAGAAGATTAAAAAAAATACAGTAAACGTTCGCGGAATCGGAAGGCCTTACTTGTTTCCTTTATCTCAATGAACAATTTGCTGTTGTCATCAGCAAAACGATTATTCTTTGCGAATGTTGACGCGGCTTCGAATGATCTGGTGTCGTTGCTTCCTTGACTAGAAGTGCTTTCATGGAAGTCTCGGGAACCCGTAACCTCACAAGCATCATATGCGACTGAAATCATGTCCAATTCGGAGCTTGAAGCGTCACTCATCCTGGGGTTCAATTCGAAAGGTAGAACATCGTCGTCATCACTTTTCCCCACGCTTTCTGGAATCCAGTCCATTTCGAGAAGAAGCTTCATATAGAACGCACTTCTCTTGAAACTTGGAAGAAAAGAATCTTCCTGCGAATAAAGATAAAATTACAAGGAGCTAACGCAAAAATTGATCGCATTTTTTATTCCTAAAATTACGGTGTTTCAAAATGCACGGACATTTTCAAGGCAAAATCAAGCTCAATTTACCAGAAATTTCTCACGGAGTGCTTCTTGAACCCCATCAAACCAGGTTTCGTTCGGTTCTTCGTCATACTGGACTTTTTGATACAATGCGTGGATGAGCTTTTCGTCGAGTTTGACTCGCTGGACAGCTCGTTCTGATAAATACTGATGAAATATCTGTAATGCAGGTCCTCTCAAATTCTCCAAGCGAATTTTCTTCAGATCTTTCGGACTCGCTACTTCACTCGGTGCTCGAAGAAGTTCGGAAACAGCTTCCTCCGCAGATAATCTCCAACCTGGAAATGCAAGCTTTGCAATCAAGTGGTCGATAAATTCAGAATCTGACGTGGCCGAAAAATACTCACGATCAGTGCTCAGATAAAGGTACATATAATGCTGGGCTTCGTTCGCGTGAAGGAATTCCAGGAAGCAGTTAATAGCCACGTTATTGTTTAAAATATCGTCCAGGGGAAGGTTCATGTATCTCACGCATTCAGGCAAACGCGTCCAATCTATTCCTACATGTTAAAAAATAGAAGAAAATGAATAAATGCATGCAGCTACTTCAACGACAGGATACCATGAATTTGAATTACCCAAGGAATCGTTAGTTTTCTTCCCATCTTTTATCCATGCCATTCGTTCATCAAGGACCTTTTGCACGTACAGAAGGCTGCTCAGCATACATTTAATTTCCTCGTCCATTTCTCCGCCCGAATCTTTGGACCTCTGAAAAATTAGATGGAAATGTTCAACAGTTCTTTTCTCTCACAAATCCGCAACAATTATAGCTCAAAAATAACTTACCAGAGCGCTTATTTCAGCCTTCACCTTTTCCTGCACTGCTTCCAATTCGTCCCAATCATCACATCCACGAATGACCGTGAGAAACGCATCACTGTCGATCGGCACCGACTTACACTACTCAAAGAGCCAAAAAATAGATCAGTAACAAAGAAAGTTCGGCGCGAAATCAGTCATTCGTACCATCCACACAATCGTTTGATTAATGTAATCTGGATCACTCAGAAGATTGATGATCGGAAGCATCACAGCAGAGATCATCAATTCTCGGAAAACGTACCGAAGGGATTTCACCTTGAAGTCCTCTTCGGGCAGCAGCAGATACAGAAGAATATCACTCAGCTCTCGCAGGTATTCTAAAAACATATAAGTATAGCCTTGACTGATGAACGACTCGGCTTCAAACCACTGGTAAAAAGAATCCCATCTTATCAAGGAATTGACATTATTCATGATCGAACTGCCACGCGAAGACAGATGCGAATAAAATATGGATTCAACATTTGCACGCGCACGGAATCACGAAGAAAGATTTATTTTATTGTTTGAATGAAACGAAGATTATCGCGGGGACAAACAACGGTCAGTCATAGATTGATAAAACTTGATAACTTGGCTGATCACTAACTTTTCTCGTAAGATGGATCAGTGCACACTTTGTCCCGGCAAAGCAACCGCTTTTCGGATGCGAACTCTTTTTCGAAAAAGCAATCAACCAGCGACGGTACTTCTTCATGAGCAGTTTGAATCGTCAGAAACAGTTCTTCTTGTCGCGCCTGAGCTGCCTTAAATAACCGTAGATGGTTGATGATGTCTTCGACGAATTTCGTGGTCATGTGCGACACCCAATCGACTTCCTTCGCTCTTCAATAAGAAAAAGCACAAGATTATCCTCGGACTGAAAAAGTTAATGGCAATTGATGCCTGAACACAATTCAGGTTTATTTGAGAAAAGGATCTCACCGACTCGCGACAGAAACCGCAACTTTACGAGCCAAGGAATGCAGACAATTCAGGAATTCGTCATCCGCAGATATGGGACTGTACCAAATTTGTACATAATCACGAATAATGTACTGAATGAGGTCATGCAATGGCTCATCCACCACAGCGGAGCCAGTCATCCTGATGTCCGTTTTTCCAGCACAAGATGAACTCAGGGCATTTTTCTGAATCTAAAAAATAACATGCCGCTCCTGAGATCGGAAAGCATTATTTGATGATTCGAGTACACACCGATCCAAGCCCTGAATCAGGCAACGGCAGCCTGGTATGCGACAATTCATTTTGATATTTCTCACAGGCCTGCGAGGCAATCCGCCGAAATGCTAGATAGAACCTGAAATATATCACAAATTGAAGAAACCTTCTTCAATGAGAAAAAAAAGTACGATTGCTGATTTACCCAGTAGATGCTCCTAGGAGGATTAGAAGGATTGTAAGTGTTCCACGTAGACCGAAAACGCTGAAAACTACGATCACAGCAGACATGCCCCAAAGGCGAAGCGGTTTTAAATACGATGACAGAATTCCGCATATTCGGTCATTCATCCTCGCGAAAGGACTCACGCGATCTCAACTTAATCCATTTGTCATGTTGAGAACGTAGGAACTGCGAACGGCTACACTATCACTCAGACATTCTTACACTAGCAAGACAAATTTAAACGCCGATAGAACGTCAAAAATTTACAGAGAATATTCGAGAGGGAGTTCAAAACCGGACTCATTCATTATTTCTTTTGACCGTAAACCACACGGGAAGAAAATGAGGCACACAAACGCGACAAAATTCACGCATGCGTCAGAAGCTCAAAGATCATTAAGATCCACATCCGGGATATCTTCCACAGTATTTGAACTTTCTTCTGCTTTGTGCTCGGGTTCTTCATTGTCGACCACGAATTCTCCCAAATCTTTCCAAGACATGGCATTAGCTTTCTTCAATTTGATCTCTACTTTGCTTCCACCCAATGTCACCGTACTCTCCTCAGGACTAATGGGCTAAATAAATGGATGAGAATAATACAATTACTGTATATCAAACTGAAACTCCCACGTAAATATCTCACCCCTCGTAAAAGAATTGTATGCGCGAAGAGTTTCCCTTCAAATGTGAGCTGCAGTTCTAACTTCGCTGAGTTCGCGTTGAACACACACTGCTTCGGATCGACTTTTTTGGCATAATACGTTATGAAAACATAAGGCCCCGTCTGATGCCAGTCATGCCGACAATTCACTTTCTCACCCCGTTTCTAAGGAAAAAGTCGATGAGCAGGATGAGGGGGGGGGGGGAACTATTATTTTACGGACAATAGGTGAACAATCTTACCGACGGTGCAGACCAGGCATGTTCACCTGAAACACATCCCTTCTGATTCAGGAAGACAGTGAAATCGGTCGTTTTTCGCTTGCAGCATGACCAGTATTTCATTCCTTCATGAAAAATGGCCGTCCCGGGATGATGTACGCACGATCCTAGATCCGCGGGCGGTTCACGATAGGTCTTGGCGCAATGAAAAATTCGATTAATTAGGCAACACCTAACGTTTCGGCGGCGATTATCTGTCGCCATACCACTAAACATCCTGCGTTTTTGCAAGCAGTGCCCTCGACGACCTCGCCACCACCAACACTGACATCGTTTTGCGTCGGCTTCGTACTTGCTTCATCATCCAGTAGTTTTCTCAGCGCGGGAGACACAGTAACGATAAGAGCTGTTGTAGAGTCATTCGCATCGCCGTACTCGGTGTCGTCCTTTTGGAGGGGTTTTCTCTCATGAATCACTACATCTTGACTTCCGCGTTCCCGCTTCTCTGGTTCCGGAGGTTTAACGGGATTGTGGGGGCCTTTCGCGCATCCCTATCAACAAAAACAAAATTTAACGCGTCCATAAGGGAACGATTACTCAGTAACTGGGAACACACCTTCGTGTTGAGGAATTCCGTAAAATCAACGCTACGCTTTTTGCAACATGACCAACCCTTATACGCATCGTGGAAAAACGGAGCTCCAGGATGGAACAGGCACGAATCTAGAAAGAGAAAAGGACACATGCATCAGAAGTTATATATGACTAATGAATTCAAACTCACCTTCAGTATTTTCGAGGGGATCGAATTGTTTACCACATCCCTGATTGTAACAGAACAATAAATCTTTCTCAGACATTTTCATCGACTGCAAGCGCAATATGGCAGTCGGCACTCGACTCAAAGCCTATATCACTGCAGGGCGATAATCAAGTCCGTACTCTCAACAGTAAAACAACTCAAGATGCAAGACATTGGCGCACTCCGTTTTTGAATACTGTACAAGAAATGCGCAAATGAATGCTGGACGCCTGCACCAAGTTCCCGCGTCGCGCAACTTCATGCCGAGCAAAAATCCTAGCTTCTAATCTTAATGTTTGATGATAGCGTTTTCACCCACAGCACAGGGAGTTCGGCCAATCTCCTACACTCCACATGAGAATTCAAGACCGAACAGTTATACCACATAATCAACATTTGATTAATGCGCGAGTTGAGTACATGATGAACCTCATTACCGACTTCGTACAGCTGCATTTAGCGCGGTAGTGAGGACATTTCTCCATGAGCTACTGCAGAAGAGTTCATCCAAGTAAGATAGATGTCACTAATATAAATTCAGCTGAGTGAAGAACAGTCGTCACACCAGCCGTCCACCTGAGCAGACACTGTACATGCAAGGTTGCTAGCATGTGACCCTGTTCTGGGAGAGGGAAAAATTAGGCTAAGCTGATTGATCGACATACACTATACAGGTTTGTTTTCGAAAATGATGGCATTCAAAAAAAATAAATCGAAGCATTGACGCGAATCAATTTTCAATGTATTCGTGATTGAAGGCAACATGTACATGGCCATGCAGGAAATCCAACAGATTCGACAGAATTTATTGGAATCTATCGATCACAAATTTCAAACAATCTCTCGCACGATAAGGAATGGACGCGAAGTCAACAGTCTTTCAGCATATATTCTCAAAAATAAAACCAGATCTTTCCCATTATCCTGAAATTCAAATCATGTAACACGTGCTGATCCTCATTACGTAACTAGATTGAACGCGAAACCTATCCCATCCAAGCAAGGTTCACAAATCAGCAAAAATTAAGACTATTTAGCGAGCTCGTGCAGAATTTAAGCGAATCCTCGATGACGTATTCCAGGTTCTACGACATATCACACATGCTTTCCGTTTCACATCAGAAGTGCGCACTTCCATCAAAAATAAAAAGGAAACGAAGGTTTTTATTTTCAATTGCTCCAAAAGGAAGAAATATATGTCCCTGTAGAGCTTGATGTAACAGTCGAGAAAAATGCCCTTCTGCTTTCCTCAACTCATTCACGGCGATTGTCCAGTCCTAACAGCTACAGGCGAAATCATGATGCTCGCGGCACACACTCACCAGAGTAAACGTTTCTCTAGCACTTTAAATCAAAATAAATCTTCGCAGACTTCAGGATAGGATACACGTAAACCAAACCATTCTCGATTCAGTCAACCCCTCCGAATCCCTCTGAGCCTTCTATGGCTTTGATCAGCATGTCCTTCAATTGCTGGTAGCTTTCGTAGGGCGGCAAATCCAATCGATTGAAACTGTAAAAAGAAAATGCTGTCTACAGGAAATCGATTCATGACAATTATGGAGCAAGAGAGGTATTCCCAGAAGTCATTGCACCGTACTTGTCATTTAAATCGTGAGCTACTTTTCAAGGAGATTTGAACATTTTTACCCAATTCATTTAGCTCTTGAGGCCTCATCCAATTTTTTCACAACTCCAGGATCAATTCCATTGGAGAAATGCAAGTGGTTATATTTCCTCATCAGGAAAATTTACTGTCACAGCCTATCTGTGAGGAAATAAATTTGCTTCACAAAAGGCAGATAAATTTGCTTTGAATTGGTCAGAAAAGGAACAGTTCAAATTTTGCTAAAGGTTAAGAATATTAGTCAATGAATTCTCAGATCCGAGTTAGCTAGAAAGTTTGGGTGAATTTCACAATTGAAGTGAGAAATAAAACCAGATCAAGCAGCTGGGCTGCGGCCAGGACGTTACGTCCTGGTATAAATTGATACATTGCTCAAGAATTTGAAATGCAAGCAATAGCTTTTGAATCTCAACACTTTTTGCAAGAAGTCAGAAAAATGACAGCGATTTTGGAATTGCTAAACATTGTGCACGAGGTGGTTCTCCTGGAGATCCATTCAATTCAATAGCAGACTGTAGATTGAGTTTTTAAAGGGTTTCAATTAACGAAAACAACTCTCTGGATTGGGCTGGAGGTCAGGATTGACCACGTTCATAGGAAGTGAAATTCTTATCCTTCAGGGAACCAAACCTGGGTTTGGTTCTCGGGCTTCCAAGGAATGTGTTTCAGAAGATTATTGCTAATTCAGACTGACGCCTTCTAAACAGGCAACTTCTTCTTCAGAGCTTCAAATTTTTCCTGACACTATCCTTGCGTGACTTTTTCCTGCCTCTTGAAAATGAGCTTGCATACACTATGGAAAAGATCTTATTCAACTTCAATGCAGTCAGCGATTTTTCAAATCCCTTCTAAATTACTCTACCTAGGATAATCTGCGTGAATTCCGTTGGAAGATTATAAAATTGCGCAGATCTTGCTCTACGTGAGCCCAAGTATAAAAAAGGCCGTAATTTGATTTTGAGGTCATTTATTTTTAAATGTATACTGTACTAAAAACGTGAAGCAGAACATTTAGTTCCAGCGTTGTGGTGGAAAATCTTGTTGAGAATAAAAGAAATGTAATAGATATTTCGTTAGCAAGTGCGGAAACATGAAAATACCATCTCGTCTGTTCTTACCAAGTATGGGCCCGAGGAAAATTGGACGGCGCGCCCCATTTTTCGATCGTGAACAGCTGAGGTCCATTAGAGCCGTAAAGTTCCTTGAATCCATTCATGGGAACGTGCGAAGTTCCCGTCACAAATTGCAACAGCCTCGCTCTCATTTCGTTATCGAAGGAAAGAACCACCTTAAAAAGGAAATTTAGAATGCTTCCGTAAAAATTAAAAAATCGTGTAATGAATCAATTACTCAACGCAATCGACACTCGCACTCGAAAATATTTTTACGTTGAAGATTTGCACTCACTCTCCAAAACCATTGAATCACCGGGTGATTTGGATAGTAAGAACCTTTGTAGGCGGTGTTAAGCTTCCAGTCACGAACATCAATTTCTTGCAGTCCACTAAGAAGTAGCTCCAGTTCGTGCTCATCGAATATTTTAATAAGAGGCAAGGGAACTACGTCATTGAATCCTTCTTTGAAAGCTTTCATCTGCTGCTCTACTCGACTGACAAAGCGGAACTGTATCACCATCCTGGAAAAGAACGAACAAGTTACTGTAAATGGGACCTCAGTAGTGACTTTACATCAGCTGGTACCTGATGTACTCCATTTTGTTTTCATCCGTTACAGGTATTTGTGATCCGTTAGGCTTCAGTTCACGCTCAGCGGTTTCGCCAAAGCAAGTTTCTTCGTCAACCGAAAAGGTCAAAGTTAAAAGCGAAGGGTCGTTATTCTTGATCCATGTCAAAGAATTAAAATACTCCGGATCCACTGATTCCATGTCGCTGAGATCAATGGTTTTCTCCAGCAACATTTTATAGAAAGGCCGGATAAAAAAGGCTGTCGAAGGATAGGAATAAATCTCAAATCAATGGGTACAACTGAGTCACTAAAAGTCACTCAGGAAATCCATGGACAAAATACTAACCATCCAAGAGTTTTCCGTGATACACAGCCATTCCAGCGACTCGTCCAATAAACTTGATGTAGGACAAATGATCTTCATTGCACATACCGGAATACGGATTAATTTGCAAAGTGTAGTTGTCACTGCATTTAAGAAGTCCTCAAGTAATGAGAATTCAAACACCCAAAAAAATACAGAAGCGTTATTGCTTACATAGCAGAGTATTCGAAGAGTCCGTAATATGGATTGAACATTTCCCTCGAAAGAAGAAAGAACCACTCCCTAGTGGCTCCACCATAGTCAAGCACATTTTCACCGTCAAACTCAATCCAAAGTTTTGCTTTCAGCAAGCTCGGTTTGGTAACTCCACCGATGAGACGATAAGAATCTTCCATCATATATTTCCGCCGAACTTTCATCTCGAATTTACTTGGAACGTCAGTCTGCAGTAACATCAAACAATGGGGACTTCTAGATTGTGTGAAACGTAGACAATCAATGTCACTCACTGGTTTCTTCAATTGGGATCGGAAGTACTCATATTTTCTTTTATAGTCACGAGAGTAAGGCACAGCTGAACCTGCAATTGACGGATTGGAGAGCCGTGGATCCTCCCACTGCGTGGTCCGCGTGTCTGGGAAGAGAGGAAATAGAGCACTGAAGAAAAGCCCTGGACTTCAAACGTTTGAGGCAAATAATTTCACAATAAAATGAAATCCAAAACCTCTATTGGCTGGATGCAAAAAAATTGGTTTCATTTTGCTCATTTAGTGTCTTTCTAATGTACTTATGCGGCAATTCAACTTTTTCACTTCAATTTCAATCGCCGGAAGACTGATTTTTCTTTACTATGCGGATACTGTTCGTCGTCTTTCGGCACTGTGGACGTCGAAGAAGTTCAAACGTGTTGGTAATGGTTCAAGTATCAATGTCGATTAATTTTCACAGCGACCAACTTGCTAATGATCCAGCACAAGTTTGGAAACAAGCCAATCATTTTCGTACCATAAATAACTCTGACTTTGATTAAGAAGGGCACTTACTATGATCAATGAAAAAGATTCGTCCATCCGAATGAACGCGTTCTTCCCATCCCTCAGGCAATGGGCCTAAATCATCCGCGCCTCTGCTGAAATTTTCATGGAAATCAACACCACACGATATAAGTACATGGCAGAAATGTCCACGAAACACTCAACGTTACTCACGCTTTCGGAGGTCCGTTTCGACTAGGCATTGTCGAAGGTTTGTTGGTCCTTGGGTCAACCCATGTCGTTGTCTTCGTATTATGGTCAATGAAAAACACCCGACCATTGGCAGCTACCTGAACACTCCAACCTTCGGGAAGTCCTTCAGAAAACGTGGTATCCAATTGAGCCAGCTGAGTGGAAATACACTGTACGCCGTCAGTAGAATTTGATCGAGGACGTGGACGGGGCGCACTCGCACTGCTAGAAGACCTTCCACCCTAAAATAGTAACATGAAAATAAAATTCTACGCTAATATCAAATAAGATCACTGACCGAGTCGGTTTCAAACCGCGGACGTCGTTCGGCGCTACTAACTGAGTTCTGTGAAAGCAGACGCAAATTTTCAGCAAAAGTGAAGTTTTAAAAATGCATTCAACGTCTTCACCTGACGGATTGTCGCTCTTTGATCTGGTTCGTCGACACTGAATTGATAACGCCGAAGCATATCCTCCCTTGCAGATTCCAAGCTTCTCTCCCGGTTTTCGACTACATGACTCACCGTATCTTCTCTGCAATGTAAAAGGCAACAGAGATTTCGTCAATGAAATAACCCATAACTTCAACCAATTAGCATTCCATGAGGTTCAAAACTACGTCCGAGAACTACGCGAAGCTCAGATCACAAGAAAAGAACGTCCCAAGACCTGTTTTTCTACTCTATTTTGGAATTGAATCAAAAAGGCTATTTGACCCAGAAGAGAGAACGTAACTTCGGTGGGGTGCAAAATTCTCATCATAAATTCTGGAATGATGCCGATTGGAAATATTGGGACATATTTCAATCTTCCGTCATGCAATTCACACCCCACTAGAATACTTCCTTACATGGTTGGACGCTCCCATTGCGTTGTTCTGGCAAGATGATTAACGTAGTACGTGCGACCGCTGGCATCTTGACGCTCCTCCCATCCAGCGGGCAAGATGGACTGAGACGGAACTGTTTCTTCACCCGCGGTCGGTTGTTGAACGTAGGTAGGCTGAACCGGTTGCTCAACAACTCCAGGCTGGTCGCCAGCATTCGTGAATCCGTGATCACCGCTCACGATCTCCCAACCGGATTCAGGGACTTCGGGATTGGTATTGTTCCCCTCAGTCATCGCAGAATTTTCTGGCGGAACTTCGTTGGCAGAATCGGGCGATTCCAAAAAAGCATGGTAAAGAAGTAAATGTCCTCGCACTTTTGATCGCGTGCTGGAAGATAAAATATAAAACCGTACTTGAATCATGCACCTCCGCTTCGATCCAAACTTGACGTTACCTGCGAGGCCTCAGAATGTAATATTTGTTGCAAGAAGGAGCACCCATACTTGTTTCGGTCGGCAAGTTATACAATGGTAATTCCACCATACCAAGGAAATCATCTCTTGTCAATCGATTCTCGTCGAAGACTTGGAAAACCAATCTATGAGCGTCTGGCTTCACGCGGAAAATGAATTCTTGCTTCCATAAGGGGTTTAGCGTCTGAATATAAAACAAAGATCAAACTGAGACTATCGAGCGGTAATCTTATTTACTGACCCTCTTCCGAGTTTTTGTGAAAACCGAGTCGATAACATCATCGTCCGTACATCGAGAATCAGCAGGATATAAGTCGATTCGCACGTAAGGGTCACTGAAGAAGCCAAACACTGACATACAAATCCTCTATTTCAGATAAAATCTCTTACCTGGCACCAAAGATGTCTTTCTTGGCTAAATTGTGGCCTGAAATCACCTTTATCCTCAACAAGCGGGTAGGCTCGGGCTAAGCGAAAAAAAATAAAATTCAAAATTTGAAAAAATATCAAATGAGAAGGCATGACAGGATCCTCACCACGTCATCAACAACAGCCGGCTCATACCCGTGAATTTCTCCAGGTGAGAGTCCTTCCATCGCTAACACATCAGGGATTAACCGAGTATTTGACTAAATGCGTACCACACCACCGCTTAATGAATCTGACTGCTTCAATCATACAGTACAGTACATATTTAGAACTGCAGATCACACAGATCCCCATGCCAACTCGATCAAATGACACAAAATTTCATGGGGCAGCTGAAACAGAATGGCAACGAGACGTCGAGGCCATTTCTCAACTCACCTGGAGGACTAACTGTTCTTCTTGTTCAATGAGCAGCCATTTATCCTCAAAAAACTTCTACAACCCCTTCTGTTCGAAATCCACGCAGGCAAAAATTCTTAGCTTCCGCCTTCACTCACTTACGGCACAGCATCTTTACCTAATACTGTCCAGATTCTCGATTAACAACACATTCACAACATTCGCAATTCTACGGCACATGGGCTAAACGCGTGCGGAAACCACGGGTACAACAGAGTTCACCGCACAGATGACACCCGCATTCTTTCAACGCCAGCTGTGCAGAGGCTACGCAACAGTTTCATTCCTTCTATCCAGCGTTAAAATGCTATCTGGGACTTCCAGAACATAATCGAGCTCACCAGACTCAGTGAGGCAAATTTAGATTTACAGTACAGTTACTTGTAAAGGTACTGTACTGCAGTTTACTGTACTTTCCTTATTGAATGGAATATCCACATGCGTAGCTGTCTCAAGTTCGAAAACTAAAAAAAAAAAAAAACCTGACGCTCATGGAAGTTAAACTTAATGATGACTTTTTCCCTCAAAGATTCGACAAATTCTGGTGTTTATTGAGAGTTTTAAATACAATAATACGCTTGCTTATAATGTATTGTGCATGTGCTGCTGTATTTAAATTGATGATACAATATATTCGTAAGCTGCAATGGACTTGCACTTTTGGAGTCAAATGTAAAACAAAGTTTATTTTATTTTATTGCTGATTCATTTTTTCTACTTCAAAGTATGGATAAATGACAAACCACGGAAAAACGCTAAACCCAGCCCCATCTACGAAATCGTCGGAAATGCGTCATCCATCATCCACTAAGGACGATATACTTCTGTGGACATGTTATGCGCGGATGGGCTTGATGTCTGCTGGATGCGTTTATAGCCACTGATCAAGACCAATCTCATAATTTGTGTCCCTGTACTTTAGAATGACGCAATAAAAAATAATAAGCAAACAGTAAGAAGAAAACGAAGCATATGGCGTGGTGAATATATAATTTCATCCCACAATTTTGAAGGGATTTATCATATATAGAGAGGACGATCTGGATTTTTTGAAGCTGCATATATGTTTTAACGACACAGTACAGTAATGCACATGTATATGTTTCTTCATGCACAGTTCGATCCGTGGGACATCGTTCGACATTTTTGCAAAAAGACTATGTTCCAAAATTCATTTTTTATTAAAACCTACGCTGCAAGCGAAACGGATTCTGCACCGTACAACAATATTATATAGTACAGCAAAAAAATCGAAGATCAAACAAATGCTCTCCTCATTCCAGAGAAATCCCAACTGATATTATTTTGGAAGTTTTGAGGCTTTTTCTCTTTCAAAATAACCGTAAAATTTTTTTCACGAAGAGCTTGCCATATTGAATATAAATTACTTTGCAAAAGTTTCCGAGCACAGCTATATTTTCAAATTGCTGTCAATTCATTTCTCTCATTATGAAAAAACTAGTTTCTTTTTTGCTTTGGTTTGTTCGAGCATTGTGGAAAACCGCGCTTTTTCTTCTACTGTCCAGCCACTGAATTATATTGAAAACCAATAGCATTGTTTAAAAAATAATTTTGACAAACAGTATTTATTTCTAAAACTTAATGCATTATTGCCCAGCGATTTATTCTTCCTGATCGCCCAGCGTCATAAAGATATACAGTACACTGGTACATTACTGGTATTCCAAACAATTATAGCCCCGTTTTTTTGTATTCTTGTTTTGTTTTGGGTTTCTTATTTTCGCGGAGAAGAAAATTAACAGAAAATGCGAGTCATATCATTGAAGACCAACACTTTCTATATTTCGTTTTTGCCCAAGAACATTTAAATCGAATAAACTTTCACTGCTTAGTATTTCGGGTGCATTGATTTAACTGGTTTTGAATTGCGAAATCTGTATTTTTTGAGCCATAAAATATATTGTAATTCCATTTCATTCACAGAAAAAATACTTTCACAGCGGGTAGAACTACTCACTCATAATTTAAGTTCTGTGTAGTTCTAGTTCTTTTACCGCAGTTTCCATGTTATCGCTTAAAATACACAGCCATCTTTTGTATACGACGAGCGTTGAAATTTTTAGCCATGCTTGAAAAAAAAACATGCTAAATGTAATAATTCTGACATTAAAGTTTTTGAATTACCGTGGAAATGAGAATCTTCAAATATAGTGACTTTTTTCTTGCTTTATTAGGGTACAGGAATTTTTATGCGCCTAAACTTTGTGTAACCCAATCCTTAAATTATTCTTTTACATAATTGAAAAACGCATCGAAATTCATTAAATTATTCTTTTACATAATTAAAAAACGCATCGAAATTCATTAAATTATTCTTTTACATAATTAAAAAACGCATCGAAATTCATGAAAAATGTAGCTCTTATGCTGGCATGAGCCAAATTTAAGCTATTCGTCAAAATGTACGCAAATTGAAGCAAGTTCGTTTTATTTAATGACGCGATGAAGTACTGTAATTCAATTAAATTTAAGATTCATCCCCGTTTTATATTACTGTACTAGTTCTCTCACCATCCATTCGGTCTTGATAACCCAGGTTTGTTATTATCGCTGAGCGCAGATATTTTGTTCTCGTATGTGGATCAAGTTATAAAAATCGAATTTTCAAGGCAATGTTCCAAAAATGTGCACCGAGATAAAATGAGCGTTTCCGATAAAGTCGCGTCCGCGACAAACTTAACGTACGTATAGCACAAATGGAAAATGATTTGAGCAGAGGAAATTGCCAACAAAGTAAAAACCTTTCCTTTTTTTCAACGAAATAACAATGATTTCTCCTACATTATTTTCCATATTTTTCAGAAGCTTGTCCGAGTGGAAGTTGTGAAAAGCTGTTCTGCTGTAAACCTTCATCGAAGCTAACAGAACGTGAACAGAAAACATACTTTTTCGTCTACTGTATGACTGAAGAACATTAATATGCAAATTATTCTGTCTATCTGCTTTTTCTGGATATAATAGAGGATTTTTCGCATGACAAATGTTTCTACTCTATCAATCGTGAAGTACGAAAATCTTATTAAAGACAGGGTTCTTGGGTTAACAGTAATTTGAAACGCGAATTTCTTCAGGTATGCCAATTTAAAAATCGCAATCCATTCTGCGAATAAGAACTGCGGGTTCCATGACAATTACAATATTTTAAGCAAGCACCCGTAGAGCAGCTAGTATATACGCGGTATTTTCATTTAATGATAATTTCCTCATATTTTAGTTTTCTTATACGTTCTCTCATCGTGGTGACACTTTTGACAAGCCTTTACACTCTGCATTATTAGCACCAAGGTATATTGACAAAATAAAACGATTTCTGTCCCAGAATGCTGGTAAAAGCAGACTACAGTTATACTTTCCAGATTTCGGGATTTGTCTGCACGAAGGAGTCATACTAATTTGATATTTTTTACTTGCAAAGTCAATAATAAAGTGACATGGAACTGTGGCATGTATAGACCTGACATGCTGCCGCGGGTGCTCAAAATTTATTTTTCTCCAATTCAACGATAGAAATGAAAAATAAAAACATGATTCATGAAATGGTCGTATATTCGTTTATTGCTCAATAAAAATCAAGTCCTTATCTTCATCCAACACGATAAAGAATACTACGAGATATAGTTGAGAAGCGCAAATCCAATAACAAAGTCTATATGTGAACGGACACTAGAAAAATTCAGCGAAAGGAGTTTTTACAAGAGTACGCCTGTACGCCATGGAGAATATCGTATCTGCTGTTAAGTGATGCCGGTAAAATGAACTCAATTTTCCGCTTGACTCAAAATGAGAACGCTTCAGTTAAGTAATTGCTGATTTACTGTATTGTACTTTATACCGTATGCAAATATGTTATGATAAGGTGTACATAATAAATTGTTGAGGTCGACAAAAAAAAAAGTTTTAAAGGCTATCGGTACCACGCTTACTTTTCATAAGGAAAATCCCCCTTAAATTCCGAGAACGCTCGAAGAATGCTTGTTTTACGCAGTTGTTGATATGACAGATTTCAGAAAAATGCTCGACTCAGCGAAATTTCTGCTTTCTATCATATATGCGAGAATTCCTTGAAAAGATCGGCGAATCATTATCGGGGATTGTTGGCATCCGCTCCACAGAAGCATGCAATAAATAATGATGAATGACGGCGCGGTTTGTCAATGTTTTTTTCCTCATAAAAGCGGAAATCTTCTATGATAAAACGCAAAAATGGGGGGCGGTAGGGACTCTTCAAATTCTTTGGAGTGTTCTTGAGGAAAGGTTTGCGAGGTATACGTCAGAAGAACGTCTTGATCGTACTCTAGCGCCAGAAGAACTTTATCGCTGAAATTCGTCAGGAATTTCCTCCGTATATACAGTATATTCAAGGGCTGAAGGCTGGAATATTAAAAAATAAACTCTCCTTAATTTTCATGCACGAACCCGGGCGTTTAGATAGCTGTAAGATTATGATTTTAAAGGCTTTGTTGGTTCAGGATAAAATCAGAGTGCTTTCATGCACAGGTGAAATCTTTTTGAAACAAATTTATAAGGAAAAAATATTTCCTGACGACTCGCGCAGCGACAATAACTCATCACAAAAGCGGGCTAAAATTGGACTAATTTTATTTTCTCTACGATTTTCTAATTCTTACTTTAATTTAACTGACACGTCAGTGGAACAGACGAGGCAATAAAAATATTTTCTCCTCATTTTTCATTGTAAGATCAGCCACGTAATAGTGTGTGTAGGTCAATGACAAAGAAAATATAATTCGTTAAGTAGGGTTGCAGTCAAGGTTTTCGTCTAAAATGAATTTTGTACTTCCGGAATTCAGAACACAATAAGTGTTCATAAATCAATAATTTTTTCAAATTAAATGGTACAGTATTTGTAATTTTTACACAGACAAGTTCTTCTCTTATTACAAAAGAAAATTAATCTCTCAACTTTTCTTCGTCCGTTTCGTGTTTCCTGTTTTTCTTTTTAATGCAGGTATTTTGGTGGTTCCTCTTGCTACGATAGTATCTCGCTCAGTCCATGTAGGACTTTTTCGATTTTCAAGGTATAGCTGATTATTTTGTAATTGGTGTTGGGTGTTTTATTTTTACTTTGGTTCATTTTGTGTGATATCGCACAAAATGAACCAAAGTAAAAATAAAATGCCAATAATATTCGCATGCGTATGTTCGAGAAAATTAAAAAAGAAAATTCGATAGGAAATGAAATATTTTAGTAACTTATGAAAAGCCTCAAAAAGTTTTTTTTTTCAATAGTATTCGAAGAATCGCCAAAACTTGGTGTTTCCATAGGAAAGCGCAAAATTTAACGCTATCTGTACGGTTTTGCTTTGAAGAATATGCTTCGATGACGGCAGCTGACCGGACACGACCCGACGAATTATTTCAGTTCGTGGCCCTGAAATAAAACATTTTCGAGCATTTTATGCACAAAGCTTCGCAGGAGAATTTAAAAAGCAAAAGTAAACTCTTGCGTTTTCCCTAGGACTCGAAAGAACAAATTTGATCGAAGAAACCAAGGCCCACTCGAGGGAAAAAGAATTCCCGAAAATATTTTTGACACGCGTGACTGCGTGAAAAAAAAAATCTACACCAGGATTACGTGTCCATTTTTGTGTGTTTTTGTTGTTGTTGTTTTGCTGCTGTGTGTAATCACCATTGATCATCTCACCATCAGTGTCGGTTTCGGTTATTTTTCACGTCGTCTCATCCCGGTATCGAAATCGTGACTGGAATACGGAAAAAATGAACACAAAAATGTGTGACATCCGACTATCTTTTATTTCGGAAATACGCATCAAAACATATTCGATTCAGCCGCATCGATAACAAAAGATTTTATAACTCCACTGAGTCCCGAGCTCATCACTTTTCAGTCGATGACCAAATTCAGTACTCAGTTGAACATCATCGTGTCCTCTGGATTTTTTTTCACTTACCATTTGA
This sequence comes from Notodromas monacha, assembly GCA_905338405.1. Taxonomy (NCBI): domain Eukaryota; kingdom Metazoa; phylum Arthropoda; class Ostracoda; order Podocopida; family Cyprididae; genus Notodromas; species Notodromas monacha. Next base: position 125,609 of record CAJPEX010000108.1, on the reverse strand, counting down.
CGTAATTTTTTTTTGTAATTTCAAAAAAAATTAATGTTTTATTTACTACACGTCTACACTGAACTTTCCAGGGTTTGGTTAATTTTTTCAATAATATATGTTCATATTTTAGTGAGTGTGCATGCAACAGTTCATGGGATCCTTTTTGGGGGATGCAATTTTGGCGGTCAGCAAGCTGGCGACTGCCCAGAAATGCAGGTGCAAAATTAAGAAATAAATAAAGCAAGGAATTTATACAGAGAACGGTTTGAGAAGATTCGCTGCTGAGATGTTGTACTTCAATCGAAGATCTTCGGAAGCCCTAAAAAGAATAATTTCCTGGAGAATATTGGCGTATAGACAACATTATTTGGAACGGAGGCCGAGTGTAGAAAATTTGATGCAGTGAATATTTCAATTGTACGCGGGGAATTATTTACTCTACGTATATATAGAAGGTCTTATAAATTAAAAATTTGGTAATTTAGGTTTTGATCCCCCCGTCGCTCAGGGTTACCAAACCGCCTTTTTGATATTAATCCCATCAAATATCATTTGTTCGTCTTTCTTTCCTCCTCATCAGCAGCTTATTGAGCAAGACCTCAATGTATTGATTGCGATGATATAAAACGGTTCAAATAAAGTAGTGTAGTGATTTTCGGACGATTGGATTGAATAAGGATTAATAAAATAGTCAGTCTGGCGGATGGGCCAGAGATTTTTGCAGTAGAAATCGAAGAAAAGGACTTTTTTTTATCTATAGTCTTAATAATGCATAACAGCAGTTTCCATACAAGTTCACGTTTCAAAAGTCAACCACGGATTGCAGTTTTTAATCCTGGTTTCTGTGTCTTTTAGGAAGATGTTATAAGGATGGCATTCGAAGTACTTCCAGATAAAAAATCTTGAAATTTGAATGCTTCCCATCTGGCTTATTATAAGATAGAGAAGGGTGAGTGATTCTGACAACAGTTTTCTTATCTCTATGTGAATAAGAAAATTTTGGTACCACTGTATATATTGCATGTATGTAGCGTGAAAAGAACTGGATTTATTGCTATAAAATGCGTCATTTTTTCATACGATCAAAATTTCCGCTCCATATTATTCATCGACTTGTTCAGGGAAAAGTAAATTCGGTTAGAATGCTGTATTCACGTGATTAGCTTATTCTACGAAATGGGATAATTTCCCGTATCGCATTTTATTTTGATTTCTCAGCGCCTCTTTTTTTCAGTCATTAGATTTTAATAACAGTTTTCCAACTGTGCATTAAATATACGCATACATTATCCATCACTCCTTCATTCTACCCGAGAATTCGAAATTGATCTTCTAGAAATTCCTTGAAATTCTTTTGTGCTAGGACGGGTAATCAAAATAGCTTAATTTTATGTCAGTGATGCTTCTGCATCAATAATGATTTGGGTGTACTGTTGAAAATTCAGAAACGAAAGTTTCGAGTTCGAAGAAGGAAAAAAGGTCGAGTTCTGAATTTATGAAATGCGTCAATGATATTGTACTTTGGAAAAAGAGCTGCGTAATTCCCGCCGAGGAAATATTACGAAGATATGCGGGAAAAAACTAATTCTGAGGAATATTCTTACACAGTACTATTTCCGTAAAGCGTGCTGTACAATGATTTTTTTTTGTTCACTGATGAACGAGGAAATTGGCCATCGATCGCTGTGTGTTATGTTTTTCAATTTCTCATTTCACGTGGATCCTATTAAATATATCCCCTGGAATATTCCCCACTCTTAAAGATTCTTATTTCTAATACGTTTCATTTAATACGCTGCAAGTACACCATGAGAGATCACGGTTTCTTTTTTTAAATTGTTTGACGCCTAATGCAACAGAAAAATACAGTCATTCCTGAAACACGATATTGTTCTTCCGGAATTGAGTTCTCCAAAAAAAGTCGCTCTTCTCAGAAAGACCCTGGGAAATTTCTCAACTCTGATCAGTATTAGGAAGCAAAAACAAAAGGCAACTTAACTGGATTTTACAGGACGCATTTGGAGATAATTTTCCAGCTTCCTGTTCTTTCGTCGACGTGAAAAGCGAGCGTATCGTCAGCTAAGAGCCTCATTGTTGGCCGGAAACCCGAAGTCGCCGCGCGCTCGCGCATTTTTCTTCCAACAAACTAAAGAAAAAAAAAATATATATTACAGTAAAATACAATTTAAAAATGAGTTCACCCAAAAGTGTGTAGTTCTTACTGTCGACTGGCAGAATATTTACAAAGACGGATGGAAATTGTTTTTCTTTTTGTTTCAATTCTATTATGCGAAAATATCGCGTGGGAAGTTTCTAGAAAACTGATATCTGCGGTTTCGAAGTCCGAGCACGGAAAATGGCTCATCGTTGAGCCAATTGAAATTTGAAGCTGCTCATTTCTTCGAAACAGTTTTTTGTTGTTGCGATATTGGATAGTAAAAATAAGTGACGTTATTACAGTATTTAGTTTCCTCTGGAATATTATACGTGCTCGATTAATTAATGACTAAGGCAGCAATTCTGTTGATATATAAAAGCAACCGCTTTTCAGACTCGAGTGTCACTTTTGATTCAACTGGTTTTGAATTGTGAAATCTGTTTTTTGAGACATAAAATATATTGTAATTCCATTTCATTCACAGAAGAAAAAAACGTGTCTGGTGCAGAAGTTATTTTTTTGCTCTGACTTATCGTCAGAAATTCGTTCACCATGTCGGGAGTTTCGGGGACCAATTTACATTGGTCCGACATTCTCGTCATCGTCGGATACTTCGTCGGTATCCTGGCTGTCGGTCTTTACGTGAGTGAAAATCATTTGAGCTGAATATTCTGATTTTCTCCATTTTTTTTTCTCACGTCAAAGGTAATTTACTCTATAGTTTTTCATCTGTCCTCCTCATTTTCTCGCGAACTACGAGGACCAAAGTGTCGATGAGTTGATTAAATTGTTTCGTTGAGTGTATCAGGGAATTTGAGTAGACATTGGTTGGTTATTTTGGATACCTAGAACAATACAAAAACAACTCCTGATCCAGGTTTGTATTATTCATAAGAAATCAACATGTGAAGATAAACTGATTTTGGAGTATCGGGACAAAACTAGACTTAGCATCTGAGATTTTTACTTAGTCCATGAAAATATTATAAGAAAAATGAATATTATATTTCAGACGTTTTCTCAAAGCTGGCTATAGGGTCATACAGCATTATAAAGGTATGCATAAATTATATATCAAGCTCATGCATTTGAATGAACAAATGTGCTGGGTATTTTCAAGCTGGAAAATATTGCATTATTGTGAACTCTGACGGCCTGAAGTCAGATATGCAGCAGCACAATATTTACTTGATTATACCCTTCCCCCAAAATTGAGACCGAAGGGTTTTCAAAAATTCTTATTCAAATCATCATCGGACAACATTACGAATATACAGTACTCTTATTTTAAAAGAGAAGCACTCTGAATGCAAATAATTATAATTTTAGTCATTTGAGCATAACATTTTCTTTGTATTGGTTGCAAATCTTGAATTACAAACATTTTTCACTGAAAACTGGAATTCACGAGTGGACATAGGTTTTTTCCTGATTTTGCAACTAGAAAATTTAGGGGCGCGTGCTGTGGTACTTATTGATTAAATATATGGCAGATAAATTTTGAATGCATTTAGAGAAATAAAGCAGAGTTCTATGATAAGGGAAAAAAATTTCGCCGGTTTTTTTTTTCCTCTAGTTGGAAAGAATGTACCTTTCTCAACATTCGAGTAAAAACGATCGACTGGTCTTATTTTTGGGGTTACGATTTAAATACTGTACAATGCATATACGCGTAAACTGTATATTTTCCTTGGTAATTGAAAATATAGGGCTGCTGATTTCGTAACTAGGCCGTCATATTGAACCAGAACATATTAATTTCAACCTTGAAATAATATATGGAGTAGAAACCATTGCATAATATGTAGGTAGGAAACTTCGAAGCCAGATGATACATTTGCATTCGAGAATTTCCATCACAGTACTTTACCTGGTTCAGTGAACCGATATCAGCTGATGTTCTGAAACCATGCTCGTTCAGACGTAGTTTCCATGCATAAAATCGAACTGTTAGAATAATAAGCGACCAAAGCGCACGAATGAGAATTAAATGTGTGCATTCATCTCCTTTTGATTGAGCTCCTTTGTATACTCGAAAAGAACGGGTTATTGAGCTTGCATTTTTTTATTTATATTTTTTCATTCCGGTTCTGTTGAGCAACTCTTGAGTGTTTCGGGATTCCCAGCACTTATTATGGGTCAGTGGAAAGAATATCTTGCGGCAGGCAGACAATCACATGATGGGTGATCGGCAAGTTGAGTAACATTGGACAGGGACGCGATTCCTGTATACGCATACATAAAGGATAATTAACTTGATCAATTTTGAAAACATTTGATGGCGGAGATCAAAGCCTAGACTACAAATACTGTACTGCATGTCATCAATTGGTTCGGGATAAGAAGACATTTTAAAAATATTTTGAATGTAATGCATGTCGTTACATTCAAACAGGAACGGGAGGAACCGTTTCATACGATGGAAGCTCCTTTTCTGAGAGATTACATATACAGTACAGCAGTTGTAGGTACAGTAATGTAATTCAGAAGTGCCAAATCTGCTAGCAGATCTATCGCAGATCTTTGTGATATTATTCATCACATAATTTCAACACACATCTGGATCAAAATAGCAGAAGCTTCGGTTGCATGGTATTTATAAGAAACACTCCGTGATTATAATATTAATTGTTACGTCCACAACATGTTTCTAAATGAAACTTATCATCCCCTATTCTGCAATGAATGGAGGCAAGCACACTCCATTAGTCCCAGGCACTGTATAGTGCGTTTTATCGAAATAGAATGTTTCATGCGAAAAAATTCATCCGGGAATGGACTAAAGTTCTTATGTATAGGGTCCACTTCGGAATAATTTGCATGATATTTCAGCAATGGGACGACCGTTGAATTTTTTTTAAGGAATAGTCAATTTTGATAAAATTCTTGATCATAAATATTTCAAAAGAAAAATACTGTTCTCGAAAATGCAAATACATCACGCGTACAGGATAGTTCAAACTCGCGTTTACAAATTTGAAACTCAGAATAATAAGCAGCGCTGGTAGAGGGAATAAAAAGATAAATGCAGTGCAGATGGACTCATTTCTCTATAAAACGATCTTGTTAGCAATATTTTCTCAATAACGCATAACGAATGTTCTCTTGAATTGACGTGGTTATTATTCTCAACACCCCGTATTTAACGGGGTTCTTTTTTACAATGAAATCCCCTCTATAACGAACTCCTTCTGGTCCCTGTGAATTTCTTTCTATAGATCCTACTTTTATAATAAGAAAGGTGATTCGGATGAAACTAATGACGTCACATTGGGCTCGCGCGAGAGAAATAGACTGAATATAAGGGACATGTCTGGTGGATGAGTGTAACTAGCACAGTAAAGTATAATAGATGGGCTTTCCCGCTTGTACCTCATTTCTAGTGAATTGAAACATGATCTGATCTCCGTGTCAGTTTCGAGGTTCGAGTTTCTCAGAACGGCGTGTATATGCTGCAGTATATGAATACAGTACTTGCATCATCAGGAGTCTGACTGCTGTAATTTCCATAACAGGACAACTTCTCGCGGAATCACGTGCTGCAGTCAGCATTCCTTATGGGTCCTTTTTGAACCGGGATAATATAAAAATAGCTGATGCTACATATATGTATACACGAGTATATATCTAAATACGGACTTTTACTGATTGAAATCGTGTTTTTTCTTCTTCCGCCCTGTGTAAAGTATTAGCCGGTGGTTTAATCCCCCCATTTGATTAAAAGTAAAATTTTTTTTGAAAGCGATAACATAGAAGAGTTTGTTGGTCACATTGGAATTTGCGTCTCCATTTGAAAAATATACTGTACTTATTTAAACTCTCAATAAATGAAGAGCTGATGTTAAGCTCGAGACCATTACTTTTTTTCTGAAATTGATCAAATGATATTTTTATCTAAATGTACGAGGCAGGAACTCTTTTATATCTCTCAGCTTTTCGTTTTAAAAAAGACTTCATTGGTTTATGATGTATATAATCAATCATGAAATTCAACCTTTAAAATATCAAGGATGAGTGGCTTCATTTTGTCACGAGCCAAATAATTTATCGTCTTTTAAAAGCTTTATTGTCTTCAAGACAAACAACATTTACGGCTATATAAATGAATAGGTGAAGTTTTTTCCGGGAAAAGCGAGGATTTAGTTACACGCAGTTATCCTGAAATTTCGATCGACTGCACACATAATCTTCTTCGACCTGTTGAGGATCATTAAAAAAAAGCGGGTCGAGGTTTCAGGAATTTTGTGTTTTTGTTTCTATCATTTCCAAAATATTCGCAGACATGACAGATAATGGACCTTGAACGTACAATATGTCGATATCAAAAATAGTTACGATAGGATGACTTTTATTTTGTTCTGCTGGCATCTTTTTTATCGTGTTTGAAATTCAGTCGATATTTCATTTTAATCGTTTAATTTTTGAAATTCCTCAAGTTTTTTTTAAATACAAAATCGTTATATGAATAATGTATAGGAAAATTCCAACATTTACCGAATTTAACTGGTGATAACTTGAATTTTTCATCAACAAAACATGAAAAAAAATATTTTTACACCTTCATCGTTTCAAGTGAAACAAACAGCTGTACATGTGATGGAAATCGATACAGGAAAATATTTAGACATCGCGAAATTTCAATAACAGCATATTATTTTCTTCGAATTAATATATCACAATGATGAAAAATAGGTCAAGGATTTATAATTAATTTTATAAATTTTCGTAAAATTTACGGAAAGGTGGGAGGATCAGACAGCCGATCTTATTTATATACTTGTCCACATCGAAAAGTGTTCATTCATTTGAATTCCTTTTGATTTATCATATACTTGAGTTGAAAAATGTAGCTGACTTTTTATTCTAGCATGTCTCATTCGTTTTTATTGTAACTTGCTCTTTTCCTCTTGATGTTATTGATCATTTGATAATCAAAGATATCAGACAATCAAAAAATAAAAACAATTGGAGACTTAT
>CAJPEX010000108.1:0-118356 GCA_905338405.1 Notodromas monacha | reverse complement strand
ATATTAATTTCAACCTTGAAATAATATATGGAGTAGAAACCATTGCATAATATGTAGGTAGGAAACTTCGAAGCCAGATGATACATTTGCATTCGAGAATTTCCATCACAGTACTTTACCTGGTTCAGTGAACCGATATCAGCTGATGTTCTGAAACCATGCTCGTTCAGACGTAGTTTCCATGCATAAAATCGAACTGTTAGAATAATAAGCGACCAAAGCGCACGAATGAGAATTAAATGTGTGCATTCATCTCCTTTTGATTGAGCTCCTTTGTATACTCGAAAAGAACGGGTTGAGCTTGCATTTTTTTATTTATGTTTTTTCATTCCGGTTCTGTTGAGCAACTCTTGAGTGTTTCGGGATTCCCAGCACTTATTATGGGTCAGTGGAAAGAATATCTTGCGCCAGGCAGACAATCACATGATGGGTGATCGGCAAGTTGAGTAACATTGGACAGGGACGCGATTCCTGTATACGCATACATAAAGGATAATTAACTTGATCAATTTTGAAAACATTTTATGACGGAGATTATAACGCCTGCCTAGACTAAAAATACTGCATGTCATCAATTGGTTCGGGATCAGAAGACATTTTCAAAATATTTTGAATGTAATGCATGTCGTTACATTCAAACAGGAACGGGAGGAACCGTTTCATACGATGGAAGCTCCTTTTCTGAGAGATTACATATACAGTACAGCAGTTGTAGGTACAGTAATGTAATTCAGAAGTGCCAAATCTGCTAGCTGGCTATCGCAGATCTTTGTGATATGATTTATCACATAATTTCAACACACATCTGGATCAAAATAGCAGAAGCTTCGGTTGCATAGTATTTATAAGAAACACTCAATATTAATTGCTACGTCTACAACAGGTTTCTAAATGAAACTTATCATTCCCTATTTTGCAATGAGTGGAGGCAAGTACATGTCCATTAGTCCCATATACTGTACTACAAAAGGGTATTTTTTTGAAATAGAATGCTTCATACGAAAAAATTCATCCGGGAATGGACTAGAGTTCTTATGTAGGGTCCACTTCGGAATAATTTGCATGATATTTCAGCAATGGGACGACCGTTGAATTTTTTTTAAGGAATAGTCAATTTTGATAAAATTCTTGATCATAAATATTTCAAAAGAAAAATACTGTTCTCGAAAATTCTGGTAGGAACCTATGGGACAGTATTCGCAGTAAAGAGAATTAGTTAGGGTGTAGTAACTAGCACAGTAAAGTATAATAGATGGGCTTTCCCGCTTGTAACTCATTTCTAGTGAATCGAAACATGATCTGATCTCCGTGTCAGTTTCCAGGTTCGAGTTTCTCAGAACGGTGTGTATATGCTGCAGTATATGAATACAGTACTTGCATCATCAGGAGTCTGACTGCTGTAATTTCCATAACAGGACCGCTTCTCGCGGAATCACGTGCGGTCAGCATTCCGTATGGGTCCTTTTTGAACCGGGATAATATAAAAATAGCTGATGCTACATATATGTATACACGAGTATATATCTAAATATGGATTTTTACTGATTGAAATCGTGTTTTTTCTTCTTCCGCCCTGTGTAAAGTATTAGCCGGTGGTTTAATTCCCCCATTTGATTAAAAGTAAAAGTTTTTTTGATAGCGATAACATAGAAGAGTTTGTTGGTCACATTGGAATTTGCGTCTCCATTTAAAAAATATACTGTACTTTAAACTCTCAATAAATGAAGAGCTGATGTTAAGCTCGAGATCATTACTTTTTTTTCTGAAATCGATCAAAGGATATTTTTATCTAAATGTACGAGACAGGAACTCTTTTATATCTCTCAGCTTTTCATTTAAAAAAAAACTTCATTGGTTTATGATGTATATAATCAATCATGAAATTCAACCTTTAAAATACCAAGGATGAGTGGCTTCATTTTGTCACGAGCCAAATAATTTATCGTCTTTTAAAAGCTTTATTGTCTTCAGGACAAACAACATTTACAGCTACAAATGAAGAGGTGAAGATTTTTCCAGGAAAAGCGAGGATTTAGTTACACGCAGTTATCCTGAAATTTCGATCGACTGCACACATAATCTTCTTCGACCTGTTGAGGATCATTAAAAAAAAGCGGGTCGAGGTTTCAGGAATTTTTTGTTTTTGTTTCTATCGTTTCCAAAATATTCGCAGACATGACAGATAATGAACCTTGAACGTACAATAAGTCGATATCAAAAATAGTTACGATAGGATAACTTTTATTCTGTTCTGCTGGAATCTTTTTTATCGTGTTTGAAATTCAGTCGATATTTCATTTTAATCGTTTAATTTTTGAAATTCCTCAAGTTTTTTTTTAAGTGTTTTAGCAATATACTTATTACATATCCTTTTAAGGTTGTAAATGGCTTAAATTGACCACTATTGAACTTAAAAAGTAGTTGTTTTGTACTTTTTTTTATAAAAATGTGGAAGTAGCAAAGTTCACAAACAAACAGTTGTACATGTGATGGAAATCGATACAGGAAAATATTTAGACATCGCGAAATTTCAATAGCAGCATATTATTTTCTTCGAATTAATATATTACAATGATGAAAAATAGGTCAAGGATTTATAATTAATTTTATAAATTTTCGTAAAATTTACGGAAAGGTGGGAGGATCAGACAGCCGATCTTATTTATATACTTGTCCACATCGAAAATTGTTCATTCATTTGAATTCCTTTTGATTTATTATATACTTGAGTTGAAAAATGTAGCTGACTTTTTATTCTAGCATGTCTCATTCGTTTTTATTGTAACTTGCTCTTTTCCTCTTGATGTTATTGATCATTTGATAATCAAAGATATCAGACAATCAAAAAATAAAAATAATTGGAGACTTATCAGCCGATCGAAATGCGTCTCAATTTTGTAAGGATATTAATTTTTCCAAGAGTAACCCTGCGGATACGTTTTTGGTGTGCATTTTTGTAAATAGGCGAAGATTTTTTTTAGGGAATACTATGATTATGAGATACCAATTTCGTAACCGAATTACAAAATATCTCCTTCAATCTGTTCACGATATAATCGAAATAAAATAGGCCAAGGATTCAGGGCTAATGTTGCCACGAAAGTTCCGGAGGAGTGTGAGGATTATATAGATAAACTATAATAAGTCGACAGCACAAATGATGGTTTCGTTTGTATCCATTTTCTCTTTTTGACTCACTTTCACGATGATGTTGACAAACAAAGCAATATCATGTCGACATATTATTAACGGCGAGATAAAATATTTTTTTCTTACTGTCGCGTCTCATTCACATCCGCTAGGACAGTCGTGTCGTGAATCGACACTCGGCCGTCATTATGCGACACAGGAAAAGTTCGACGGAAACGCTGACGATTGGGATTCCCCGTCACGTGGGATCACGCGGCTTTTTCACGGTCGCGCAGAAGGAACAGACACGGCTTCAGTAATCCACTCTTTACGGAGAATCTTTCCCAGGGGAAAGCGGGAAAAAATAATAAATTTAAAAAAGGGAAAGAGTACCAGGGTCTCCTCGCACAATACATTATTGATTTCACAGCTGTATATATATACTGTATAGCGTAATGAACGAGGGGAATACATTTCACCAGGATGATGTTTATAGTGTAGTTATATCATCTACAGTTTACGGGACTGAATTTGAGAAACCATCCAAAGTTCGCTTCAGAACCTAGTAAAAAAACTATAAGTTCCGTTTAATTCTAAGTGATACACGAGTTTCAGTACTTCGTCCAAGTTTTTGCGATTTTTCAAACAAACATTTACATTTCTATGCAAGTTTGTGAGCGTGAAAGGTTCGTCTTTGGACGCATCATCATAGTTTTTTCGGAATACGATGCAAAAGGAAATAGTCAATATCAAACATGCCCATCACAAACACTGTTGGCACATTTTTAGTCGTAAAGATGATTCAGAAAATGGAACAACGAATTCTAATAAATATGGTGGGTTTGAAATCAATGGAAGGGAATTTAGAAAAGTTTTCGTTCTCTCCCGTTTTCGGGATTGAATTTTAAAAAAACCATCAAAAGGTTGCATCACGTGTACCCAAAAAAAAACACAGTATAAAATGTAATCGCAGCATGCCAAAATTTTCTAAGTGAATATTATTTGCATACTGTACAATGGATGAATGTATTTTTTACTCAATTGCTGAATTCAAGATTCGAGTATATATTCACGCGACACATGTAGAACTTTTTTTTAAATGGTGCTGATTTTTCATATCGGATGTTTTAGGTTCATGAAAAGGAATTTTCAATTGATTTTCGTATTTCTGCGGCTCAAATATTATTTTAATCTATCCTCGATCAACACTCCAATTGCATTTACAGTATTTGAAAAATTTGAACAGTCTGAAAACTTTGATATTGCGAGGTCAATGTTATCTCCTGGAAAGCAGTGAAACTTTGAAGATTTTTTAAAAGAATTTCGGCACAGAAGCATATGAGGAAAAAACTCAATTTTTATTTCAGAACGAATAACGCACATCTGAATATTATGCCAAAAGTAAAGAAAATGAATACTTCCATTAGGTACAAAGCGGTATGAAATAAAGGCATGAATTGCGCAAGACTTTCAAGAAATGTTCTATTCCTACAAATTTTGTAAGGCACAAAAGTTCAAAAATAATAAATAATTCAAATTTTCAAAAATCATCACGAAAAGACAAAAGATCAACAAGCGAGCGCTTTTTTTTCTAGAAAAGCGTATTATAGCTTTTCAGTGTCGTCATCGCTTCTCATTGATCTAAAAAAAATCGAAGCACGAGAAGTTTCCAGCCTTCGATAACCTTGCCATCAGGAATATAACGAAAGAAAAGATATATAAAACGAAAGCAAAACGAAAAACAGAAATGAAAAGTTTCTCATGAATCGCATGAAAGAAAAGAAATGCGACGAGAAATCTGAAATAGCTCAGCGTTTTGACGAAGTTGTCATGATCTCGCTATTTTTTCCGGCAGGCAACTTGAACTCGTGATCTTTTGATTTACCGTACAATAAAACGTATTGAACATAACCGTGACACAACAGTTAAAAATTGCGTCCAATAAATGTATTGAGATAAGCTCTATCGATTATTACACGTGAACCGCAAGAAATCCATCAGCGATATTTTATTTACGATCTTGGTTTATGCTCGGATGTTTCCGTTGCATCTTTTCCTGGCCTTGGAAAAGACGTTAATTCATTTACGAGATTATTATTATTATTATTACTACGCCATGACCTTACACACTCTATTGACCTACTTAGCTCTCATTTGTCCGAGACCACCGCCTTTTGTACGGCATAAAATATAGTATACATAAGACTAAAATATATCGTTTCAATTACTTATAAAAATGATCTAAAAACTGAGACAAAAAACCCCGTTCTGCTGCGAATTTTTTTTTTCCTTTTGTCATCCTGGACTTACTGTAGTTGCTGGTGGCAGAAAAATGATGTTTGAAGCATCAAACCATTGCAAACTATTTGAGTCATTTACAGCCAAACGCTACGATGGGAATTTTCGTAAGAATGTCATAAACATTTGAAAGAAAGCGCATGCCGAAATTTATTTTCGGGGAATTACTTTTTTTTTCTTCCTATGGTATTGTATCTCCAAATAAATCCATTCGAAAAAATTTAACATGGAATTGAAATTTCGGGTGTTTTTTGTTATACTGTGTTGATTGCTGCAATCGTTCATAAATAATGTTTTGGTTTTTCCTTCTCTTCTCTAGATATTTTTTCTCGTTTATGCTTCTGGATGTCAAGCTCTTTTTTTAAACTCCTTTGTTCCTTAATTTTCTGAGACGATAGAGTGATTCGAACGTTTTAGAGGAGCTCATTTGATCATGCATTTTTCTTCTCCGATCAAACAAATAAAAAAAATGTTTTGTACAATGCTAATAATATTAGAATGTTTCTTTGTCACTGGATATTTTTGCAGTCAGCAAGAAAGAGCAAAGGCGACAGCATCAGCGGATATTTTCTGGCGTCCAAAAACATGCACTGGATTCCGGTGAGTGTTTCATTTATCGCGCATCTCGAAATTTGAATTTATTTGCGTAATTCTTCTGTGTTTCTTCAATTTTTTTTTAAATTTACAGGTTGGAGCTTCTCTGTTTGCTAGCAACATTGGCAGTGGACACTTCATTGGCCTCGCAGGCTCAGCAGCAGCGTCTGGCATTGCGATCTCAGTTTTTGAACTCAATGTGAGACATATGCATTTTCATGAATTTTTTTCACTGTAAGGCGGTATATTCAAATACTGTACAAACACTGAATTAAACTGTTCCATTCAAGAGCACTATTTTGTGCCTTAAACTTGCATCAAGCGTGAGATCCCGAACCATGGCCTACATTTTTAGACGAATCCAATAGTGCTGAAAACTATTATTATTTAGAAAACTATTCGACGCATAATTATCGCAATCTGTCAAAATACTGTACTGGGAATCTGGTTTCTCGAAGATCATAGGATAAATGGAATCCTAATGACCTGGTCAATTTTGATAAGATATCTTTTAAATTTTTGGGAAGACTTGATCTCGCGATGATATAAGTGCAGAGAATAATGCCAATAAATTTAACAAACACCTTTCGTTTTGTTTGAAAGCTTTCATAGACCACGCTGTTTAATTATTTTGACGATGCTCCTCTTCAAATAAATGTCTCAATCTCAGTTGGAGCGAATTTCTATGAAATAATTATATTCCAAAAATAACGTGCATTCGTATACAGTATTCCTTCCACTATAGAAGAGCTGAAAATGTCCCGGTCCCCAAAAATGTACGTCCCACATTGCTAGCAACATTGGCAGTGGACACTTCATTGGCCTCGCAGGCTCAGCAGCAGCGTCTGGCATTGCGATCTCAGTTTTTGAACTCAATGTGAGACATATGCATTTTCATGAATTTTTTTCACTGTAACGCGGTATATTCAAATACTGTACAAACACTGAATTAAACTGTTCCATTCAAGAGCACTATTTTGTGCCTTAAACTTGCATCAAGCGTGAGATCCCGAACCATGGCCTACATTTTTAGAATCCAATAGTGCTGAAAACTATTATTATTTAGAAAACTATTCGACGCATAATTATCGCAATCTGTCAAAATACTGTACTGGGAATCTGGTTACTCGAAGATCACAGGATAAATGGGATCCTAATGACCTGGTCAATTTTGAGAAGATATCTTTTACATTTTTGGGAAGACTTGATCTCGCGATGATATAAGTGCAGAGAATAAAGCCAATAAATTTAACGAACACCTTTCGTTTTGTTTGAAAGCTTTCATAGACCACGCTGTTTAATTATTTTGACGATGCTCCTCTTCAAATAAATGTCCGTTAGAGTCAACCTCGCTTAAAGATACTTTATTAATATAAGGTTTTTATTGCACGTAAGCATATGTCATAAGGAAGGTGATATCTTCTCGACTTTTACAGGGCCAGGGGTTTTTACATGCAGGGTGTACTGAATGTTCAAGAATCCCGCTCCTCGATTTTATTCTTCTATTTTCGGGTAAAGAGAGAAATAATTAAATATACCGCACTTTCTGACGTAACATATGATTTTAAAAATTCCCATGAAAACCCCAACAGAAGGCATGCAATGTCGATTAAAATACAATACAAAAATATGTCTTCCACTCAAAAATTAATTCTCACCCACAGCGCCACATTCCCGACAGCATCGTCGTTATTTTATGGCGCTAGTCTGTTATGACAAGCAGGATCCACTATCCGAAGCAAATATACGTGATAGCCAGAGTTCCCCTTTCAACCACTGTATCATTTCCACGAGTCATTGATTATCCGGGGAATTTATACCACTGTATTCCTCGTTCTCTCCTTTCCCGCTAAATTTGCGGTAAGAGTTGATAATACCTTACGAATAATGCTGTTTAAACCGTTTGGATGTCCAGAAAATTGCGATCTACATTAATAAGTACTGTGTGTTATTTTAGTCTATCGCATGATATCCATGCTGGCATCTTTCTCGCAGTCAACTGCTGCATTATTCGAAATGTGAATTCTCGATTTCATTTTCGCATTGCGATTTTTTTTTTCTTCGTCTGCACAGGCGATGTTCGTTTTGATCATCCTGGGCTGGGTTTTCGTTCCCGTGTACATGGCCAGCGGGGTGTACACCATGCCTGAGTACTTGCGGAAGCGGTTCGGACGACAGAGGATCCGGATCTACCTGTCCGTACTCGCCTTGATCCTCTACGTGTTCACCAAGATCTCGGTAATGACTTATAATGTGTTATCGAAGAAAGTAAACAAGAAGTACTGAATAGCATAATGCAGTGTACCCAAGTAATGTAATATCATATATATGAGCACTTCTCCCCAAATACTTGGGACCGAACATTGGTGTGCGCGTCATATACTTTAGTTTAGTGGGTATATTCATTTTTCCTGGAATATTTTCAAATCTTGGCGCAAGGTTATCCGAAAAACCATTTTGGATAAAATTTAAAAAATATAAGCAATACAGCTGGATGAGCATGCATAATATTTGTAGCATTTTGGATAAATTATAAAACAAATATAGGCAATACAGGTGGACTCTCTCTCTCTCTACAACCAAATGTCAAGGACCAGACAAAAAAAAATCGTTTTATTGAGAATTTTGTTGTAGAGAATCCCTATATGGGGAGAAAGCCTCCAACGGGACCAAAATTTGATTCGTTATTGCATAAAAAAATTGTTGCAGACAAGATCGTCATAGAGAGAGAGTCCCCATGTATTAAAATGAATCGATTATATTTTCAAGTGTAAATTACTTATTTCAACAGGAAAATTTCCAGAAATTTTCACAGTTTTTTTTTTGTGTGTAGAAAATAATCTCAACCTAATGTTCTCATTGAAGTATTGCATGATAATCTTTGATTTTATTTTGAGAGGAAGCTTTCTTTCAATGCAGATGTCATCATATTTACTTCTTTTTTTATTTAGAAGGGAATTCCTAAAATGATTTTTTTTTTCTAGATTGCCTATATTAGGTGCTGACAGATTTCATGAAGATTATTCTTGGGTGTGTGTTTTACTTGAGTCACAATGCGGAAAATTTTGGACCAATCTTGAATATGCAATAGTAAAAAAAGCGATAATGAATACAAATCCTGAATTTAATCAATAACATTTTGAGTGCAATTGATTTTCAATCCTTCTCACAATGGAATTCAACTTCCATTTGGGAATTGAATAAGATTTATGAAATCTGTTGGTTTTAGAATATATACAATTTTTGATAAATTTTATAAACAAAAACTAGCCTGTGCACATAGCATTTGGATAGATTTTTATTTAATTTTCTTTCAAAAAATCCTTTTGCTTGGGTCAATCAACGGTTCTCTGCTGTAATGTATTATTCCCAATTGCTCCCTTTAAAGTCAGGAAAATGTTTGAACCAAAATGTAAAAAATTGTGAAGGAAGTCCTAGAAAAAATAGCCAAAAAGTATGTTCTTGTAATACATTATTTTAAAAATCCTCATAACGAGATTGTGTTGCTTTTTTTTCTATACGAGTTGTTTTTGTAAGAACAAAATAACCCCTCGGACAATCGGCTGTCGATAATGACCAACTCGTCCTAAAACATACTTCTTCATAACCCTTATTTTTATCGGTATTCAAAAAAATAAATGAATATAGGCGGACTTGTACGCTGGTGCAATTTTCATAGAGGAATCATTGGGTTGGAACTTGTACGCATCCGTTGTGTTGCTGCTTGCCATCGCAGCGCTGTTCACCATTTCCGGAGGCTTGACTGCTGTAATTTGGACGGATTTCGCTCAAACCATTCTTATGATCATCGGAGCTTTCATCCTCATGTTCATTAGTGAGTATCGTCTTCATTACGTCTATTATTGTCTTCCCTGAAATTTTCGTGTATATAAGGGAAACCTGATGGATGTAAGCTCAATATGTTGCCAATCTGTCCTGAACTATACGAAAAGGACGAATTATTTTAATTCTTTTTTAAATTATAATTGATGTACCTACGTGAGAAAAACGTTGCATATTGATAATTATGCTGAAACTTTTCTCGTAGCACCAAGAACGAAAAATCGTGAATGAGAAAATTTTTACATTTATATGGCTTCTCTCATTACTTGGAACTATAGTTGTGAAGCCGTCTCTCTTTCTCTTTCCGTCTTTGCTGATCCAGAACATCTGTGTTTTATCGTAGAAACTCATTTTTCTTTCGAAAATTACAGAAATGATTTTTCTATATCCAATATATAGTGTGAATAAGTTTCGCCTAGAAGATGCAGCAAGAGTTCTGAAATTCCCTGATCACGTTCATATTATTTGATCTACAGCGTTTGACAGAGTCAACGGATACGAGCGACTCACTCAAGACTTTTTCTTCGCTGAACCGGATCCAGAATTCGCCAGTTTCAACAACGCGACGAACGAGTCCTGTGGGAAAGTCCCTGATTACGCCATGCACTTTTTCAGGGATCCCACCCCGGGGGCATCGGATTTACCATGGACAGGACTGGTCTTTGGTCTCACCATTTCCGCAGTTTGGTATTGGTGCTCTGATCAGGTGGGTACATTCAGTATATATGAAAAAAATTATTTTAGGAATTCATAAATTCATCTTTAAAGAAACATCAAATGTCAGAGTAGGGGCCGGAATTTTTTATTTGTTTCCAGATTTAATATGCAGTACTGTATTGTATCAAAAAAGTTGAAAAGATGTTAGAGAAATATAGTCGGGAAATCATGAATCTCAGGGTAAAGTTATGTAGTATCTCATATTAGAGGCCCTAAATAAAGCAATTCTAAGTTTCCCGCATTCCAAAGAAAGATTTGCAATCTGGGACATTTTTTTAGCATGCTTACATTTTTAAATTCTCAAAAAAATGATGTAATCCAAAATGTTTGTCCTGGTGCGACTTTTGTTGAGCAGCAGGGCCCTACCGTATATATACTGTACCCTTAAATCTCTCTATATAGGTCAAATTGAAAAAGAAGTATTTTTGACAGGGAGTTCTTGGGTTTGAATGTTGCAGGATTTGTACAATCAAGTCAATTGATTTAAATGATCATCTCGAATAATTACTGAAATATTTCATCATATGTTTTGGATCAGGTGTTCTACCATTATTTAGCTCAGGCAGTTTAATATTCTAACCTCTTCAAGTCAAACTTAAGGTGTTGCCCACATAAAGAATGACTCGGAAAGTTCTAAAGTTCAAGAAACCACTATTTTTGCTGGAAGAAAAAAATGAAAATAACAGAGAGGTAACATTGATGATACCCTATGTAAAGTAGACTGTATGTATAGAGTCTATAGACTGTCAACTGCTGGATGCATGAGTTGGCAGCAGGATGCTGAACTCGGAGGTAGTAAGGATAATTTTGCCAAAATTAGTTGCTCACTCGCAAAATCCCTCCCACTTATTTTAGATGGTTTGTCAATGTTGCAGCAATGATCAAGTGATAGGTTGTGATGTACTGCACACTGGTGGTTAAAACTAGGAGGTATTTTACAAAGATTTTAAAAGTGACTGCTAGTACAGTCTATATGCAGGAAGTCCTGATCAGCAAGGCTGTGATTTTTAGCGTTTATACAAATGAACACTAACCCTGTTCCCAATGTCCACACTCACTTATTTAAAAAAAAAGCATCAATTAACATTTGCAGTGCTATTTTCCTACCTGGATCCTCAGAATTTTTTCTCAAAGGCCTCCAGAAATTAGAAAAATAATGGTTTGAGGAGGAGGTCTTCCAGTTAAAGATGTCTATATCGTACACTGTTCTTAAAGGAATTCATACAACGCCAAAATAAAAATTTGAATTAACCAGGTTTTTAGCATATGGATGAGGTTTGAGTCAATAACAATAAGGCCAAAATGTAACACAAGGGCAAAACAAAATGTGAATACTCTATATTCGAAGGTTAGCGCAAAAAAAAATATTGCACTAAAAAGGTTTAAATTGCAATGGTCTTGACAAGGGGTTTACATATAGGGGGACTGCTTGGAAGGGGATTTTCCCATGGAAATTTCGGCTATATGGTGTTTTTGACTTAGAAAGCTGCAGCTTATTATAAAAGGTATAACAGTACAGTACTTAAATTATATATATTCTCTCTCTCTCTCTCTCTCTCTCTCTCTCTCTCTCTCTCTTACTCATGCCCGCGGGTGAGTCCCTCTTTTCTCTCCTATACCTTTTATTTAAATATTCATTTTTACGCGTCATTTTTTAATAATAAAAGAGAGAGAGGGGGAGAGAATATTACAGCCAATCCTTGATTCAAAGGCGCATCGAAAATGATTACGAGCAACTAAATTGGAAGCACATGTGTTAAAATGTGAATTTTTTAAAGGCGAAAGTGTCGTCCGTAATATGGTAATACAGGTGGATGTTTTCTGCAACAAAATCCAAGAGACCAGAAAAACATATTTGTAGAAACAATTTAGTTGTAGAGAACCTCTATAATATGGGAAGAGAATTCTATGGAACAAAAAATGTCGATATACAGAGAAAATCGTTGTTGATGTCCATCAGATTGTTGTAAAAGAGTCCGCCGGCATTGCATATTCTGTACAGTACTGTACTGTACTGGAATATCATTAAAATGACTGTGAAAGTGTGCTTTGCAATACAGTAAAATCATGTTACAAAATTTTTTGGGACCAGAAAAAAGCTTTGGTATGAAAAAAAAAAACTCGCCATAAATTCAAATAAAATTGTGGCTGTTGGACATGCAGCAGACGCCTAAAAAGTAAATTTATTTTAAGCAAAATTCGTTAGAATGAGATTTTTTTCTCACAATATTCTACTTACCGTGACACAGTAAGCTGTGGACATTCAAAAATTGAAATTTTCAGAAACGTTACAACTTTTAAGCCCGAATATTTTTATTTCAAGACTTGAAGTTTTTTCCACAAGTCAGAATTTTCCCTCGTCAAGACACGATGGCGTAAAAACTGGATCTCGTTCTGCAAATAAGAATTTTTTTTTTGGCCAAGCTTTATATTTTTTTCTCAAGCCCATACAGTACTATAAGATATGTGTTAATACTATTAATGCATTCTTAGATATGCAGTATACGTACTAATCCTAGTAAAGTACAGTATACAAAACTTACAACAATCGCTGCACCAAAATGAATGCCTCTAAAATAAGTACCGTATTTATAGAAAATACCAAAGATATACGCTTGTTTTTGATTGAGCGCGTTCGTCTTGTACGGTTTTTATGAGAGGAAATATTTGAAGCCGTACACCTTGTTTTAAGTTTTAATGTGGCTCAATTAAATTTGTGAAGGAAGATTTGAAATTATAATTGTCGGACAAGATCTAGATGAAGATTTTCTAAGACAGGATAAATGAATTCAACACAGCAATTGGCCGGTGCGCGAACCGACCAGGGATTCTCTCCCAAACAGCGCAAGCCTTTGTTAGCAGATCAACAAATAGAATAGAATACAAAATATGCACAACAGTTTTCCGCGGTAAAATATGCACAACAGTTTTCCGTGGTAAAATATGCACAACAGTTTTCCGACTTAGTAAATTTCTCAGCAGGGACAAATTTCACAAACACAACGTAACGCTTCGCACGCAAAATTCGGACTGTGTTTTGGAATGGAAAATCAAGGGTTTTTTTACAAAAATAGAGGGGCGGGTACATAGTACCTGCAGGGTATCCCAGCAGCTGGGTGTGAAGCACAGAAAAACACCAGGTGGTGGTGTTTTTCAAGACAAAAAATTTGAGACACTTGGCACGTAAATTTTCTCCCAAAAACCAGGTGTTTTTTCAACTTCAGTAAATTTTACAAGGCTGCGCATGTTTTGGGAGACAAGGATAAATTACTTTAGGAGGAAATAAGGGCATGTTTTTCCACAGCACGCGTTTTTGACAAAGTGCGGCAGATTGTTTTCAGTGTATCGAGTATCAAAAGAGTACGACAACGACCAGCAGCTGGCAAAATCTGGTCTTTCTTTTGAGACAGTTGATATTCTCAAGAGACGGCAGGAATGGGGGGTTATTTGACCCGTTGTTTTTCATAGTCCCAAGGATGGGTTGGGGTTCTTCACTGATTCCTTAAATTGTTTTATTTTATGACCCCATCAGGGGGAAGCTTTGCAGCTACAGGCGCGTCCCAAGACGCGCCAATTACTGCTTAATTTTCAAAAATACTTCGTCCGTTTAGTTGTTCCTGTTTTCAACAAAAAATTCCGCACACGTCTGTTACAATGTATTTTTGACAGGGAGTTCTTGGGTTTGAATGTTGCAGGATTTGTACAATCAAGTCAATTGATTTAAATGATCATCTCGAATAATTACTGAAATATTTCATCATATGTTTTGGATCAGGTGTTCTACCATTATTTAGCTCAGGCAGTTTAATATTCTAACCTCTTCAAGTCAAACTTAAGGTGTTGCCCACAAAAAGAATGACTCGGAAAGTTCTAAAGTTCAAGAAACCACTACTTTTGCTGGAAGAAAAAAATGAAAATAACAGAGAGGTAACATTGATGATACCCTATGTAAAGTAGACTGTATGTATAGAGTCTATAGACTGTCAACTGCTGGATGCACGAGTTGGCAGCAGGATGCTGAACCCGGAGGTAGTAAGGATAATTTTGCCAAAATTAGTTGCTCACTCGCAAAATCCCTCCCACTTATTTTAGATGGTTTGTCAATGTTGCAGCAATGATCAAGTGATAGGTTGTGATGTACCGCACACTGGTGGTTAAAACTAGGAGGTATTTTACAAAGATTTTAAAAGTGACTGCTAGTACAGTCTATATGCAGGAAGTCCTGATCAGTAAGGCTGTGATTTTTAGCTTTTATACAAATAACCCCACACTCACTTATTTCAAAAAAGCATCAATTAACATTTGCAGTGCTATTTTCCTACCTGGATCCTCAGAATTTTTTCTCAAAGGCCTCCAGAAATTAGAAAAATAATGGTTTGAGGAGGAGGTCTTTGAGTTAGATATTTCTATATCATACACTGTTCTTAAAGGAATTCATACAACGCCAAAATAAAAATTTGAATTAACCAGGTTTTTAGCATATGGATGAGGTTTGAGTCAATAACAATAAGGCCCAAATGTAGCACAAGGGCAAAAAAAATTTGAATACTCTATATTCGAAGGTTAGCGCAAAAAAAATATTGCACTAAAAAGGTTTAAATTGCAATGGTCTTGACAAGGGGTTTACATATAGGGGGACTGCTTGGAAGGGGATTTTCCCATGGAAATTTCGGCTATGGTGTTTTTGACTTGAAGAGCTGCAGCTTATTATAAAAGGTATAACAGTACAGTACCTAAATTATATTCTCTCTCTCTCTCTCTCTCTCTCTCTCTCTCTCTCTCTNGCCTTTGAATCAAGGATTGGCTGTAATATTCTCTCTCTCTCTCTCTCTCTATGTTATGTTTATATAGGTGATTGTGCAACGAGCATTGGCGGCCAAATCCATGGTGCACGCCAAATCGGGTTGCATCATGGCCGGTTACCTCAAGTTCCTGCCGCTCTTCCTCCTCGTTTTCCCGGGCATGGCAGCCAGGGTGCTGTACCCGAACGAGATCGGGTGTGCGAGCCCAGAGGCCTGTTTGGAATTCTGCGGCAACACGCGCGGCTGCACCAACGTCGCCTATCCGAGGCTCGTGGTTCGACTCATGCCCGCGGGTGAGTCCCTCTTTTCTCTCCTATACCTTTTATTTAAATATTCATTTTTACGCGTCATTTTTTAATAATAAAAGAGAGAGAGGGGGAGAGAATATTACAGCCAATCCTTGATTTAAAGGCATCGAAAATGATTACAAGCAACTAAATTGGAAGCACATATGTTAAAATGTGAATTTTTTAAATGTGTAAGTGTTGTCCGTAATATAGTAATAAAGGTGGACGTTCTCTGCAACAAAATTCAAGAGACCAGAAAAACATATTTGTAGAAACAATTTAGTTGTATAGACCTCTATAATATGGGGAGCAAAGGCTATGGAACAAAAAATGTCATTATAGAGAGAAAATCGTTGTTGATGACCATCAGATTGTTGTAAAAGAGTCCACCGGCATTGCATATACTGCACAGTACTGTACTAGAATACCATTGGGATGATGGTGAAAGTGTGCTTTGCAATACAGTAAAATCATGTTAAAAACATTGTTTTGCTGAAACCAGATTTTTCTGGTCTCAGCAAAACAATGTTTTTAACATTACAGGCATCTTTGGTATGAAAAAAAAACTCATCATAAATTCTAATAAGATTGTGGCTGTTGGACATGCAGCAGACGCCTGAAAAGTAAATTTATTTTAGGCAAAATACGTTATATTGAGATTTGTTCTCACAAGATTCTACTTCCATGACAGAGTACGCGCTGTCCTATTCAAAAATTAAAATTTTCAGAAACGTTCCAACTTTCAAGCCCGAATATTTTTATTTCAAGACTTGAAGTTTTTTCCACAAGTCAGAATTTTTCCTCGTCAAGACACGATGGCGTAAAAACTGGATCTTGTTCTGCAAATAAGAATTATTTTTTTGCCCAAGCTTTATATTTTTTTCTCAAGCCCATACAGTACTGTAAGATATGTGTTAATACTATTAATGCATTCTTAGATATGCAGTATACGTACTAATCCTAGTAAAGTACAGTATACAAAACTTACAACAATCGCTGCACCAAAATGTATGCCTCTAAAATAAGTACAATATTTATAGAAAATACCAAAGATATGCGCTTGTTTTTGATTGAGCGCGTTCGTCTTGTACGGTTTTTATGAGAGGAAATATTTGAAGCCGTACACCTTGTTTTAAGTTTTAATGTGGCTCAATTAAATTTGTGAAGGAAGATTTGAAATTATAATTGTCAGACAAGATCTAGATGAAGATTTTCTAAGACAGGATAAATGAATTCAACACAGCAATTGGCCGGTGCACGAACCTAGACGATACTCACTAATGAACATGAGGATGAAAGCTCCGATGATCATAAGAATGGTTTGAGCGAAATCCGTCCAAATTACAGCAGTCAAGCCTTTGTTAGCAGATCAACAAATAGAATAGAATACAAAATATGCACAACAGTTTTCCGCGGTAAAATATGCACAACAGTTTTCCGCGGTAAAATATGCACAACAGTTTTCCGACTTAATAAATTTCTCAGCAGGGACAAATTTCACGAACACAACGTAACGCTTCGCACGCAAAATTCGGACTGTGTTTTGGAATGGAAAATCAGGGGTTTTTATACAAAAATAGAGGGGCGGGGTACATAGTACCTGCAGGGTATCCCAGCAGCTGGGTGTGAAGCACAGAAAAACACCAGGTGGTGGTGTTTTTCAAGACAAAAAATTTGAGACACTTGGCACGTAAATTTTCTCCCGAAAACCGGGTGTTTTTTCAACTTCAGTAAATTTTACAAGGCTGCGCATGTTTTGGGAGACAAGGATAAATTACTTTAGGAGGAAATAAGGGCATGTTTTTCCACAGCACGCATTTTTGACGAAGTGCGGCAAATTGTTTTCAGTGTATCAAGTATCAAAAGAGTACAACAACGACCAGCAGCTGGCGAAATCTGGTCTTTCTTTTGAGACAGTTGATATTCTCGAGAGACGGCAGGAATGGGGGGTTATTTGACCCGTTGTTTTTCATAGTCCCAAGGATGGGTTGGGGTTCTTCACTGATTCCTTAAATTGTTTTATTTTATGATCCCGTCAGGGGGAAGCTTTGCAGCTACAGGCGCGTCCCAAGACGCGCCAATTACTGCTTAATTTTCAAAAATACTTCGTCCGTTTAGTTGTTCCTGTTTTCAACAAAAAATTCCGCACACGTCTGTTACAATAAAAGGGTCGCAAAAAAGATTTGAACACTGGTTCATTTGATGGGCAAAATTACTGAGAAATCTACTTTTCTGGGATTTTAAAAATATATTTCATGTTTCTGCAGGATTGCGAGGGATGATGTTGTCTGTGATGATGGCAGCTTTAATGAGCTCACTAACGTCGATCTTCAATTCAGCGTCGACGATTTTCACACTCGATATTTACCAAAGGATTCGAGAAAAGGCGTCTGAAGTCGAGTTGCTCATTGTTGGCAGGCAAGTACATGTAACTGTACTATATATGCAGCGTATTTCCGCTTAAAATATCGTGCACTCGAAGCGCCAAATCAGCGATGGTGCTTGATTTTGACAAAGAAGTATTTTTGATTTGTTTTCTATCGTTGTTTTCCAGAGTTTTCGTGCTCGTTTTGGTCGGTGTGAGCATCGTATGGATTCCTGTCATACAAGCATCAAAAGACAGTCAGCTGTTCAACTACATTCAAAGCATCACGAGCTTTTTGTCGCCTCCAATTTGTGCAGTTTACGTTCTCGCCATTGCTTGGGACAGGATCACAGAGCCTGTAAGTGTAGCACTAAACATTTTTAGGAATAATACGAAGAAATCTGGCCTTTTGTTACTGAAGATGGCATGCTTTCAATGTAATGAAACAATGATGCATTTACATATTGCATGTCTTGAATAAGCCTTGTGTCCTCGATCACCATAAATAAATATTTCAAAAAATAAATACGATAACAATAAATTATAATTGAATTATAAATTATAATTGAAAATTAGGAGAAATCCATTGCATCACATTGCTGTTTGTTTACTGTATTTTCTATGGGCTTGTAATGTGATCCAATTGTGAGCAATATTGAGAAATTCAGAAAAGTGTGATGTGCATGCTCCATATCTGGGTCCCAATATTGTTGCGGAAAAAAGGGGTATAATTGAGTAAAATTCATTATAACGAGTTTCTTTGAGGCGGAATTTCACTGTAATGTATTACATTTCAGGGAGCATTTTGGGGGCTCATGTCAGGTCTTGTGATCGGACTCATCAGATTCGGATTGGAATTCGGCTACACGATCCCACAATGCGGCTCTCCGGATCCCGACCCACGTCCGGAATGGGTTAAACGGGTTGTGGGTGATATCCACTACCTGCATTTCGGATGCATCCTTTTCGTGATCGTGTGCATCGTCACGACGGCCGTCAGCCTCATCACTCCACCTATTCCCAAAGTTCACGTATGTACGAACAAGGAGCATCAGCAGTTAGCCTCTTACGATCCACAAATATACATTTGCCGCGAGTAGATGTCACCCTTTCGTGGAGTGAATAAATCATTCCACGTGACACAGTACTGTACACGCACAGTTGTCCCAATTGGACGCGACATTTGACAGTTTTAGGGAAGGTATGATTGCAAAAGAAAAATATCATGACATAGCTCATAATGTTCTAAGGTTTTAGGAATTTTTCGGATTTTTAAAAAGGTTTTTAAATTTACTGCATGATGAATGAAGGAAAACTTTCCAGCCACCCCCAGCAGAGTTCTCCACCCGTGTTAAAGCTGGGAACTAAAAAGAATTCAGGCCAGCTCAACAATTTAAATTTTGTTTAGTTTTGCCCATTCAAAAAAGTGTTCGCAGTAAATTGAAACACGTTAAAAATCTGTCAAAATTTCCCAGAACCTTATAAAATCATCATGATTTTTTTTAAACAATCCCATGCCTTAAAAATGTCAGAGGTCGTGTAACTGCTAGGAAAACCCTCATATCTTCAACTACGGTAATTTCTAATACTGTACATATTTGGACAGTTGTATCGACTGACTTTCGGTACGCGGTACAGCAAGAAACCGCGGATTGATCTTGACGAACTGGAGGAAGAAGAGAATAAGAAAAAGAAGGCGGCCACCGAAAAAACGCCAATACAAGACGCTGAAATTGCGATGAAAGCTAAAGCAGCCATGAGCTTTGAAGAGCAACCAGCAGCGGAAGAAGGTAAATTATTTCTCTCCTAACTTCGGGCGTACGCTCTTCTCACCAAATTTCTAGAAAAAAAAAGAATATCGAGAGCGGAAAAAGTTTTCAAAAAATATGCAATGAAATGCTGCACGCGATAACCTTATACACATTCAAGGGAGATAATAATTTACTGTATTATGATCATAGGAGCATCCGAGTATCCACCGATGTCCATTGGTCGAAGAATCCTGAACACCGTGTGTGGTGTCGACACTCGTGACATGAACAAAGGTCAGGGCATGCCGATTGACACACGGACACGCGAAGAGAAGGCAGAGGACGCGGCAAAGTTTATGGAAGAACCCGTCTTCTGGAGCAGGTACGATTTTCTGATCGGTACAGTACAGTACATTAAATTGTTCACAAACAACTATCCCGTGCGTCCTATATAGACCTATATACAGACTAATGAACTATTGGGCCAGGGTTCATTATATGGCGCCTTGGTTGATGCTGTACTCCTCCGTTTTATTTGTGGGAAGTCCATTATCCGAAAAAAAATTAACCAAGTAATTGTAAGCTACACCATAGAATGTCAGAGTGTCCTTGCTGTATATAGGAACCCCAAAAGTTGTCTGATAGCATTATTAGTACACTAGACTGGTTACAAATTTTTTATGATAGCGACTCGAGCAGGCTGTAGAATAGCCCAAATCCCCGGGAAATTTCCATCACAAATTCTAAAATACCATGTTTATTCGATGCGTTCTTTTTCATTTATAAAATCATTTATGGCATATAAGACGGGCACCCCAGCTTTTCTGTGACTTAAAAATTTATTCATTTTAAGACATAAATGCATCATTTTAAGACATAAATGCGAAAAGTTTATATTTAAACTGCCGAATTCAAATTCAACGGTTCAGCATTTGTTTTTCGTGTCACAGTTTCATCTGCCGGTTTGATTTGAGCCCAAATATACATTTTTACTCATTTTATTCTCGAAAATTTATTTCTTTCGCTTCATCCACTGCACGTGTTTGACGTGTTAATCGCACCAAAAATTTATGGACTTTTCAGAAAAAAGTACTGAACATTCAAATATGACGCACAGTACTGTACTTTATGATTGGCATCATATGAAAGGAATTCCACTACTTTATTAGTGCAAGATCAAGAAAAATGTGAAGCATGAATAATTAATGTACTACTACAGTATTACTGTGAATAAAATCATCCCGTGGAAGGACTGAGTCTATACTAACTTCGATGACCCACATGTATGACGTACAGCATTCAATTATATTTCCCAGATTCTCGGATTTACTCCGAAGTATTTTGAATCGATAATTCCCTTCAACATTAGACATATAATTTTACTTGAAATTTAAATTTATTTAATTATTCAATTAATTACTTGATCCAAAAAATAATGTGCGAGAAAAACAGATAGTAATACAAATCTTAATTTAAAATTCAATCGATTATTTCCCTTTGACGTGCTCCTCATTCATACAAATGCAGAGACAAATAAGCAGGATCAAATGTTTTCTTGAAATCCGGTCGATAACCCCACATACTGTACTCGGAGTTCTATACAGTGATGAAACCTTTTCGGTATTTAAGATGTTCTTTTCTTACCCTATGCAGGGTTGTGAACATAAACGCACTGTTGTGTATAGCGTGTGGAGGCTTCGTTTTCGGCTACTATGGTTGATGAAATCCAACCACGTATTCTCATCGTGCTGCCATAATTTCCAACGGAAGCAAAGAAGAATCCGCGTAATGAGTGGCAATCGCATGAAAGGTCGAAAAAAAAAAGGTTGTCAATTCCATGTATGCTCGTTTGTTGTGCAAAGCGCGAGAAATGGCGAAGTGCGTTGTGTTCCTGAAATTTTTATGGATACACCTCGGAGTCGAGACGTCGAAAAATGACTCACGCGTCAATTGTCAAGTACTGTATTTCTTTTTTTTAAGTGCAACGATGATGCAGATGCGAAGAATCTTGGTCGAAGATTGAAATACCGTAAGAATTTTTGCGAAGCGAACTTGCAGTACCTCGAAAAGTTTTTCATGTCCGAAAATCGAGCAAGAAACATTGAAAAATGCATGAATTATTCTTTTTTTTCAATCCGGCGATTGTGTGACGCATGTATAACGCTTTAACCGAGATGCGCGCTTCCAGCAGTGTTCGCGAATCCTTACAATTCGTTGATAATTCCTCTTTGTTTTACGGAGAATGTTATATTTTGTTGGAAGATGCAACAAGGATAAATTTATTGATTCGTTTGAATATACTCTACGGCATTCGAGAAAGCAGCTCCATTTTTTATATACTTTCTTATCTTGTTGAGCTTTTGATCAAAATGAATCAAATCAATCAACGAAGAGCGGCATTCGAATTTTCCGAAAAGTCGTGAAAACTACGCATTCTGTTTGAAGAATGCAATGATGACTTCCTTCTTTACTGTTAACTTTGAAAGCACTTTTCAGAGGCTTTACAATACATTTGAAATTTTTTAAATATCAACTTTCTGCATTTCCTCGGAAGAGAAAAATAAATATTCTGTGAGAGATGGGAATCTCAACACAATTCAACCGCAACTCGCAAAAAATTTATGGAGATAAATTGCGGAGTCTTCTCTTAAATTCCATTGTAAGAGAATGGATAATCTTATTCGTGAATTAATTAAATGCATGTACTCATTTGGCTCTTCTTTCCCAATTGGCTCCATTGGTTTCTTTTCATCGCTATCTTTTTATTTTGCGGATCAAATCAATGTAAATTCGTAACGAAAAATCTGCATTTTTCAGAAAATCGTTTAAAAAAAGCCAGAACAAGACGTAACGAGACCAAAACCCCTAGAAAATAATGCACTCATTCATCACGAAATCCCACATCGGGTGCGGAAGAACGGAAGGGCTCAGGCGTTTTGTCAAAAAATGCACCCTTCAAGCTATACAAAATCGTGATGATGATCAACACGGCGAGAATTTCAGCCGTGTCCAAAGGACACAAGCCAAACATCCGCAATACGAAAACGAAGCAAGCCAAGTTCACTACCCAACGTTTGCCTAGCCGCCTCAAACAAATCCGTGGTGGGAGAATTTTTCTCGTCGTCTTCAACTGGCCAAAGCCGAGTTTCTGGCATTCGTCGTAGGACTGTGGATCACGTATGAACGGCCTAGCAAATCGACCTCGCCAGGATGGATTGTTGTACAATTCGACCACTTTTTCACCCAACTTGAAAAAGGAGATAAGCAAAATATGATTCATCAAAGTTCCCAATTGACTTATTCCGTGCGTGCAGTCTAATGCGCTTTTATTGTTGCACACATCAGATAAACGCTGATGCATACATCTTTCTTCCACAGATCCATCATTTGTGGTCCTGGAATTAGTGGGGTTTGATATGAAAATTGATAATGTAGAATATCCCAAACGCATTTATGAAAAAAAAGGTCCTTTGGAAGATCGGAGAAAATGTGTACTTCTAGTAGTGCTGTCAGTCCTTGACACTGATCAACGACCAAAATCCACGAGAAAACAACATCGTACTCACATTCCAGTTTATGTAATCCGAAATATCCAGGAGCATAAGCACGATCCAAGCGTACTCGGATGACTGTGGGATGAGGCGATCTGGATTTCCAATCGGGATTTTTGCCGGCTTCAGGACACCCGTTTGATCAATTTCAAATCCTGCAATTTTTTTGCACGTCCTGCGATGCATGGGACTCCCAAGCAAGGACGACCCAGCCAACATAGACTCTTCCAGGGTTTCTTGCAGATTTTCGGGAAGATCAAGTTTTGGCGGAGATTTTACCTTATAATAAAATCGTAGAAAATTTTTTGAGAATCCTAGAAACACAACTACAGTAAATGCTACGGGATGAGATAATTAATTTGGACAATTTTAACCGAGATCATTTAAAACAATATATATATACATATACATGTATAGTATTAAGAAACTTTGATTCAGTAAAGGATCGGTGGAAACTCTCATGCTTCGAACAACAAAGTTCATCATAATTACCTCGAAGAATTCCTCCAGGAATTTGATCGCATTGTCGAAAGAGCCCATTAATTTATCGGGGTCATTCGGAGGAGAAGATTCGTCAACACCGTTGGCCATGGCTTTGGAAGGATGGGAATCAGAGCTCGCGAAGCTGTTAGCCAAATCTGAAACTGCTTTTCGAACTGAACCAACACCGTACAGAAACTTCGACTTGAAGGATGAGCACGATTCCAGGGCTTCGTGCAAGAAATCCCCACTAGCGGTCGCGTTACTGTGCATGGATCGCGCGCGGACTTGGAAATCCAGGTTCTGCTGAACGCTTCGGATATTCCTCATCAATTCTACAACCTAATAAAACGATATACATAGAGTACGATATCTATGCTAAAGAAGCCATACATTTGCGAAGGCCACACATACATATTTAGAACTGCGTAGGTTAAAACGAATGCGGAACTTACGCGGTGAAAAAGGCACCATGCACTCAACAGAAATTGCCTTTGGTTCGTCAACTGTTGGGGAAATTCAAACAGCCAGAAAATTGCACAAAATTAGGAGAAGTTATGCAAAAATTTATTAGCTCTTTGGAACTTCTGATAATTACCGGTGTTGAATCTCATGGTTAAAGCAGGTATTTCCATTGAAAATTCGTCTTTGTTGGATTTCTACCATGACTCAATATTTTTCAAAGCTTCAGTTGTTCTTGATAATAGGCAGCATCCGAGTCTTACAGCTTTTTTTTTAAAGCTCAGTTTATATCGGATTACGAGTAAATTTATTTTCTGGAAATCAGAAATCTTGTTTACGATTTCGTCTCATAAAAATTCACTCACCATCGTCAACGTACTTTCCGAAAATAAGAATTCCTGATCATTTCCTCCGAATTCAATAAAACTCTGAACAGCTTTACCACCACTGTTCGTCATCCTTGAGGCAAGTCGAAAGTGGCTATCAAACGAAAAGTTCGATACGCCCGCGCTGTAACGAGTAGACTGACTGCCACCAGGAGATTGGAAAGTGGTCAATCCTTTTCTGTAGGTTAGCGCTTGTCCAACTTCTGAATCCAGCATTCGCAAAATTTGCCGCAAATTCGGAGTTCCAAAAACCTACGAATATGAAAGTTCATCAGTCTTAATCCACCTACCTAGTGTTCGAAATCAGACAAAATTTCGCTGTCACTCGACCAGTACACGGAGGGTAATTTTCTTTCTGGCTATTAAACATTGCTTCTGAAACATGTATAACATTTTTTTATTAGGAGCATAATTAATTTGCTTCTCTTTCATTACAAGTTTGATTTTAAAATGTTGTGTTCAACAACCTAAACGCCACAAAGCTGATTAAATATTGTATAAAATCCACAGCTTCGGAATAATTGAAGTCACAGGGATCGCAAATTTTTACCCGATCTTACAATGCAAAATCGATTGAGCACGATGTTGTCATTCTATTGCGAATACCCTCACTCATTTGCTTGGAAAAGCTTTGAGACCGGTGTGTATTCGAAAGCCTAATTTTTCACACTCGACACAGTCGACAAAATCCTTTCAAAGAAAAAAATTGATTCACTCGAGAAAAGTACTCTGCAAAATGCCTCACTTTCAAAATAAAACGAGAGAATTTTGAGTGGAATTCGAGTTCAACAAACACAAACCTTTGCAGCGCGGAACAGACAAACGGACAAACGCGGGGAATTTAATTCCATCCTCGCAAATCGCCAAATAGCGGCTTTGAAAAGCACCGAGTAGAACACGTAATGCTCCGCTATAAAGCTCTCCCATTCTTCTCCGATTTCCTGAGGTCCAGCCCTTCGAATAAAGAACAAACATTTGATCAATTTGAACAAAAATGAAAGTTTTTTTTTCCTTGGCAACCAACCTTGGTCCACCTTCCAGCGAGTTCAGATCAACGTATCTCCAAGGCTGTATGAAACTAAGCCAAAGTTCCAAAATCATCCGGAAAGTTCCATCGAGGGGAGTTCGTTGGAAGAGCTGCTTCAGAAAGGGATACAAAGCCGCTCGCAGAGTTTGGATAGTTTGCCTGACGATAAACAGAAAAATGCCAAGATTATACACACTTAATAGGAACAAGCTTTCATTTTGAAGCGCTTCGAGCGCGTCATTCGATGTACACTAGTTTAGAAAGAAAAGAACTTGGAATAAATCAATATTTTGAGACATCATACTAACATGCTTCTCATGTTAGTATGACAGACCTTATCCAACTTTTTCTAAGCAAATTTTCTTTCAGAAATGCATTTTGGAGGTTTGTTCTTCAAATAAGAAAGTTATGAACTAGGGCTGCAGAGAAAATGACTTAAGTAATACATAAAAATGAGTTGTTCTCTCACTCTGATCTTTGCAGAAATCTCTCTTGCACAGTATTCAACTTAAATTTTCACTTGAATGACAAGAAATTCAAAATATGCTAGAAAGACGTAGACCAATTTCTTTGTGGAAATATTTGAACTAGTATCAGAAAATGCGCGAGTAAATATGGCTTACTTCAGATATACAGTACCATCAAATTTTAGAGAGAAAAAACACAGTACTCAAGTACTTTTAACTGAAGTTATGAACGAAAAATGGCCAATTATAACCTGCGAAGATTTTCCATTTGTCGCTGTGACTGCGCAGTCTTTGGGAGTCCATTGAGGAAGAAGTGTACATGCTTCACCACTATCCTCGCGTAAGTAACCAGCTCCACAGATGGCAAAATAAACGGAGCTTCAATAACCACAGAAGATGGCGACGCATTCCTTGCAGCCAACATATCTGCATCCATTTTCGAACACATCGATGGTCCACCAAACTGCGGTGGAAGAGCGAGCCAAAAATGTGTCACAGCTTCCAGCATAATTTGCCCTCTTCTCGTTCCCGCGGAATCAAATTTTGCAGAAATTTTCGAACTGCCATCGTCGGTGCCATTCATCAAAGACCGCTCAATCAACGCCGAGGCTTTTATCAGAGGCGAGAGGTATCTCGGCGTGGCAGATGAATTTTGATGCATCAGTGGCAGGCGACTAATGGGAGATTGAGCGCTGCTTGCCACATTGACAGTGGTGGACATGGCAGCTGCGTCACTGTCGCCGGAAAAGAAATACTCAAAATAGCCGTCTATAAGAAACATGTACAGTGTGCCTTTGCAAGCTTCTGTGAGTGAATGCGGCGGACTGCAAAGAGGTAAAAACCGTCCGCCGGCGTTGAACTGTGTCATGCGAGTTATGGTGTCAGTGTACCCAGGACATGCCATGGAACCCTCACGTTCTGGGTTAACTGCGTAGGCCACCAAGTGGAAAACCAAGAACTCGAATGGATCTGAAATTATAAAACAAGCGGTCAGTCGAAGTTTCTGCGTGTTCAAAGATGTATGGCGGGACAGTTTTATTTTCTTCAAAAAAATCCCCTAAGGATATTTCTCCAGATTGTATTTAACGAAATGCATTGGGAAATTTTTGACCAAATCCTACTTACAGAAACCGCGAGAGAAAATCTGAATCCCGTGCGTAGTTGAGAAAATGCCCTCACCAGACATTCAATGATTATTCAGAATGTATTAGGTACAATCTACAATTGGTGACGCCAACTAATTTCATGTGATAAATCAGATTTAAATAGGTCATCATAACAATTAACTACACTGATAACAACATTTGTTTACTATAGTGGTAAGGATTAAATCAGAAGCGGCATTGAAAAGTATACTGGGGCATATTTTACGAATCGGTAATACGGCACGCAGTTCTCAGGAAACTCGGAATTGGAATTTTTCTCGAATTCAAAGTCATCTATCTAGGCACTGGAAATTTCGTTTCTGAAATTCAGTACCAAGAAAAAGTGATAATCCCGGATGAGGATCAACGGGTCCTTTTTGATCAAATCTTTCGGCGAAGAAGGGAGACAGTTCCCCATGCTTCAGTTGCACTTTGAAACCATCCTGCAGGACACAAAGAGATTAAATACAGGATCAGCATGAGGGAAACCAGGCCTCAACACTAACCGGCAAACGGCTAATGGGGAACGGAAACTTGATCGACGCTTCAGCAGTCAACTTGGAAACGAAATTCATGAGCTCTCCCTTGGGCTTCAGAAAGTCGTGGAGGAGACGGAATCCGTAGGGATCCAGTCTATCCGTATATGACTCCAATCTCCAGCCACATCTCGTGGTCATTGTTGCATCTGGACTGGCACCGAACACGTTTTCTACTACGACAGGAAACGCTAGACACAATTCACGAAGCGACATCCGCTTCAATAATGGAGTTATTAACGCGGGTCGCTCGGGGAGAGGCTTTTCCAAACTCAGGCGGAGTTCTTGCAACAGAATTGAAGTCTACAAAATGGAAATCATTTAGTTCGTAGAACGTCGAAGACGAAAACAAAACTCACCTCCATTTCAAATCAAAGCTGCAGACTGCTATGTACACCGCCGATAAATCTGAAAATCAGTGAACGCCTTACGAAAAGTAAATAATTCACGGAATGAGAGCGAAAGAAACAGAATTCAATTGACATCACCGGTCTACATTTCCGAATGCTCGTATTCAAAATGCATCCAATGAGTCCTCCTAGGGGTGCTCGGAAAAAATTCAGTTTTTCATTTCGAACACTCTTAGAAGCATTTGTTCGACATATTCCGTTGACTAGAATGAAGACGCAAACTAATTGCTTCAAAAAGCTCAACCCATTACACCTCACTTTTTGATATACAGTACTTTGCTTCGGTACCGGTAGAAAAGATAAGAGCTAATGATTTGGCAAGTTGTCAATGAACACACTAGTTTCAAACTTCAGATGCCATCAATTGAAACCAAACTCCAAATAAGACAATTACGAGTCGAACGCCAGGAAGTAGAAGATTTTCCTTCCAGACATTGATCCAAGTCTCTTCTCAAAGTCCCTTGTTGTAGAACACGATCTTCGGAGGATTTGGTAGCTTATTGATCTCCTCCTGCAAAAAAAAATAATACTGTATGCAGAATTTTGACGCTTTACAGCTAATGATCAGAAAAATTTGCGACCATTTTTGACTGCTTTCGGTACACGTGGTAGATTTAAATTATACGACATTTGGTAATTCACACGAGTAGCCAATGATCAATGTTCTAAATTTACAGCAGTATTCACGTTCACATGACATTATCGAATATAAAATGAACCTAGAAATTTTTCTAGCAATCCCAGCTGAAGAGATTTTCTTTCACAACTTCAAGATGCACTATCAGGACTTGAAATATTGTAAGTCATTTTACAAGTTGACAAAATATGCCAACAATTTCAAGAGATAATTAATCAAACACAATTTCTTGTAACTAGGAACTGCAAATAAAAGTTGGCTTTAATTTTTCTTTCAAGTAATACGCTTCAATTTTTTTTCACCCATAGGAAACAACGTCACTTTGAAAACACTAGTCGCAGAAATGAGTGGCCAAATGCTTTTTACACATTGCACACAGACGTAACCCATTTCTGAGCTTAGTCCAGACCATGCTACAACCTTGTTATCAACGGTAAAACGAAAAGACGATATTTGAATGTGTGTGCATTTGTGAATTAGCCGTCACAATAGCATTGTCGGGGCGAGTTCACCATGACTATTTGACGTGAACGTATAAGAAAAACTTTTCATATTCGCTCAAGACTGCACAGTACTTTCGAATATTCAACAAACATAGCCAACCATATGTTGCAGAGACAACGGTTCCGGAACTTTTCTAAATAGAAAAAAAAGTTTAAATTTCTCTAGAATGAAGAAACCTTGCTTCAAGCAATGAGCTAACCTGAACAGACTGCTCCAACTCAGATACAGCAATCGATGCCTTCTGCGGAAACACGGCGCAGCACAGCGGTGTGGCAAAAGTCAATAAAAGACCGCAAAGCAAGATTTGAAGAGGCAGACTGATCCACGGTCTTCGCTTCAAGACCCCCTTCTTCTCCAAATGATTCATATAAAGTGGAATCGCAACTGAAAACGAACAAGACACGTAAGCAAACGAAAAATTGAAAAGAAAACCAGGACACACTCATTGTCGGTGAAGCCATTAAAATTCTGCTCAACAACACGGATACAATCCCTTGTTTCGCTGCGACAGCAGATGAACCTACTTGGTTGTTGCATTCGTCCCAGACAGGTATTCCGGCGGAAAGTTCACTGTTCAAAGGCAAGAAAAGAGGTATGATAAATACGAAACACTCGTCAACAAATGCCTTGACATTTTCTTGAACTCACTGACGACGCATCAATGGTATGTTAACACAATTCGCAGCGGCAACAGCGGCGAATGGAACCCATCGGCCAGCAAGCGGCGGTAAAGCCTAAAAGTTGTAGAAGAAAATTTAATTTTACTTGAAGATGCTTCGAGCTGAAGTTGAACAATTTTTTTTTCTCTGGAACTCGAGAATTACTACCTTTGCAAGTGAGTTCAATCCCAAAGCCGTTCCCAGCGCACTCGACGTGGCTAATACATAAGATGACGCCAGCTGCCTACGAAGTTTGATAGGTTCGAAAAAAAATTAGGGACGATTGAATTTTGAATCATCAACACTTCACGTGATATGATTTGAAATATAATTACCCAACTGGAATAGGCGAACTGCCACTGCGATTTGTATAATTCACTGCTGCGTTGAACGACTGATTCGCCCACTGCCAAAAAATCACAGCTCCTGTTGACCTGGCCGATGCGTTCAGAACATTTCAAGTAGAAAGTACGAAATACTGCGCGAGCATAAAATCAGTAACTCACTTGTACCAGGTCATCATACATCCAGTGATTAACATATTCATTGGAACTTGAGCAGACATTCGTCCGATTAAAAGCATTTTTTCACCAGTGTCGGGATGGAACGCAGAGTCGTACAGCTGCTTTGCCCTCCAAATTTCATCGTCCGATAATCCCGGTAAATGCGTTCCAGCTCTGAAAAAGCCAATGCTAATTCCGATGATGCGCTTAAAAACGTTCTCGACGAGATCAAACCTGTACTTTGAAACAATCTCTTTAGCTTTTTCAAGATCTGCACTCGAGCGTAAGACATTCAACGGGTTTGTCGTAACAAAAAAGTGTTTCGCGCGCCCCAAATAACTCGACTGATCCCATCGGGGTTCGTCAAGATTCAGAATATGATTGGGCACCATTTTAAAGCTCTGAAACAGGAAAAAACAATTTGAAATAATGAACTCCGTTCAACACGAATTGAAATGATACAACGCTCCCGAATACCATGAGGGGACTAATAAATAGCTTCAACTTGAAGTCCACACTGAATTCATGAAATCTAGGAATATCACAGCATAACAGAGGAAAACTGTCACTTAACCATATCAAAGCTCATCTTTCTTTTTTGAAATAATTTTGCATATGTACGCAGCAGTGTTAGACATCTGCGCATAATATGCTTTTGTATCAACTCCAACTTTCGCTGCGCTTTCAAGGTCAGCAAGATTGGAGTAAGAATTTTGTAAGAGTTTACAAATATCCATGCTCGATTTCCTGAATTCCTCCTTACAAACTGGCGCGAATGTTTTCATGGCATCGAGTACTTTCTCAATGACATCGTGCTCAGGTCTGATCGGAATGGCTTCACTGATGGCCGAGCTCAGGTCTTGTCTTCGATCTCGACT
This sequence comes from Notodromas monacha, assembly GCA_905338405.1. NCBI lineage: Eukaryota > Metazoa > Arthropoda > Ostracoda > Podocopida > Cyprididae > Notodromas > Notodromas monacha. Next base: position 86,925 of record CAJPEX010000108.1, on the reverse strand, counting down.
GTCCTGTTGGAACCGATATTGACTCCTCAGATAAAAATCATTTTTCCAAGTAATACACGAGATACCTTTTCAGGCAATTCCAGAAGGCTCGGAATAAACTCGCAGAAACCTTTCTTCCTGGCAGCTAGAAGTAGATTCACGTTTTCATACTGTCGCAATTTTTCAAGATGACCCGCATTGGAGAAGTTCAGATTATTCAGAGCATCGTTGTGCTCCACAACCAAATCCTAGACAAATGAGAAACATTTCGCAATCATTTTCAATGAAACTTTAACGGCGAATACTGAGAAAAAACAAATTATCTTCTCTTTTAGCCCCCATAAACGGAGCTCTTGGGAGAAAAGCGAAAATCATCATTCAGTTGATCCTATGAACTGTTTCACAGGATCAAATGTTTGCCAAAAACGAACCAAACCATGTCTCATTTTATGCGAGGCAACATTCTAGAAGTTGATTTGAAACGACCTGGACGGTACACGGAACTGACAAACACTAAGAACTAAGAATATAAGAACTAAGAACTAACAAAAACTAAGAATATGAAATAACTTACATTGAGAAGAGTGATGACTTTCAACTGCATAACCTTGTCTTCTCGGTTTTTCTCGAACGCAGTGCTGAAAACATCCAGTCCTCCAGCAGATATAAGTCGTTTCTGAGCCTCCGGAAATTGTCTGACAAGGCTCGAGAGAGCATACATGGCTCGTTTTTTGACAAGTTCAGATTCATCCTGCTTTATCACTCGCAGCAACGCTTCGATCAACCCGACCTCTAGAGCAGCGATCTGCACTTTTGGATTACTTTGCAGCGCAGATCCGGCAAGAAATGCCGCAGCTGCCCGAACGTCAGCATCCGTTGAATTCAAAGATGGGAGCACAATGCGTTGAAAACCACCATCACTCGCAAAATCACGGGCAGTATCAAACCGATGAACATGGAACTCTATTTCTTCCAAAACAGCAGCAATGCCCCGAACGTGTTTTCCTGCCTCGTTTTTCTTGAGCACCTCATACTCGGAAACCAGGCCATCCAGAACTTCATAATCAGTTTTCAGCTTGACCTGAGGAGATTTTACAAAATTTCGTAGAAGCTACATTCCACACTCGAATTCCGTCTCGATTGCATTACTTTGAATGAGTCCAGGTCTTCCTTCAACTTTTCGTAACTACGGAATTTATTTTTGATCTCAGCCATGTGTTCCGAGTTTTCAGACTTGCTGTCATCATTACCACTAGGCATTTTTCTCATGGCCTCAACGAGCTCTTCGTGGGTGAACGTCCTCGCATCACGAGCTTCATCGACTGGGTGCTCCGATTTTTCAACCGGGATTGAGGCAACAGACCCTCCTGAACGATTCTCACTTGGGTCCAGTAACTTGGCTTCTCTCTTACCGGTCGTCATGTCGATCCTGACATGAAGTCCTCGAGGTATCGCTTGACCTTCGTTGAAAATAAAAGTGTAAAAAATTCAATGTGCCCAATAAACACAAGAAGCGCGTACCTGGCTGGATTTCCTGCCACTCAGAGGTTGCAACGAACGAATTAGCCTCACCAGAATCAGACTTCTTGGTATCAATATTTACGTTGACCATAGCATTCGCACAATCATATAAGCTCCCGAATAAAAGGAAGAACACTAACGCCGGCCGCATCTTGCCTTCACATCAAATTTTGTTCAGCTTAATGTCTGAATATGAATAAAAAATTACCCAATGTAACGCAAATACCGAAAAATTATCAGAGGAGCCAGTTCTACGCTGGCTGCTTTATACGGTGGAAAAAAGGCATCACTGTTGATCATCGTACAACCGGCGTCACTCTCCACCGACAGACGCAATCACACGTGTAGTAGATGTGAACAGCATCACTAATTTTCCCGCCTTCGCATTCGTGCATGGACGGCGTCAGAGGCTGCTCATACAGAACACAATCGACATTTATTTTGGCCCGTAAAAACTTAACTGCCCATGAACCATATTTTTATTTACTGCATGCTGGTGGGTTCGATGTTTCTACCTCCGTGTACATGATGTTGGCATCACAAGTCCGCATAAAATAAATAAAGAAACACTTAATGGCCCTCATAATTATTTTTGTAGTGTTATAACCGAGCAGACCGCGCTCAGTACTGTATAATTCTGGAAGGGCTTTCAATACAAGAACCGTTTTTGGTTGGAATGACATTTTTTTTTTGGGAGCATACATGCGATTGCATGGAGGGGGGGGGGGCGTTATATTAAAAGGCATATACTGTATACCTAGAGGTCTATTACAAGCTATTATAAATTGTGCATCGATGTCTGGAACAAATCATCATGCTACAATTAAGGAATGCTTCTATTTGCTGAGGTGTCATAATTTAGAAAATGTGTCAGCTATCTTGATTTATTTTTTATGCTTAACCATCACTTCGCATTTGGCGTCATCAAAAGCTGAATTCCCATCTGAATGTTAATCTTGAAGCGGCCTGTGAGAGAGACCTTCCCTCTGAAAAATCCACACTTCAGTCATAAACCGGATGTTCGATCATCATCAGCCAAGTATCCATGCGATTGTCACGCCGTTGATGTGGTGTGGCAGGCAGGATGCACTCTACCGTCAGTTCGTACTCTAGAGTATCTCCCAGCAGGGTGTCTGGATGTGTGTTCTCCAATGTTCGCAATGCTGCCGTCCAGCGGATCTATTCAAATCTGCGTAGTGAGGTTCAACAGTGCGCTTTTACGCAGAGGCTTTTGTGGTGAAAACTTACGCGGTGGTTCATTCAGCAAAATTCAGAGGAAAGTCAATTCCGTGATGATTCTAGAAACGTTGTTATCTTTGGCAGATAAAATGTTTAATTCTGCTGAAATCGATTTGTACAGCAGGCCGTTTACATACCACAATGACACAAAATAATGTGCAAATTTTATTTTGAGGAGTTAAAGGCTGGTAAAATATTGTTTTTGATATATTTTCTAGTTGCATTAATTGTAAATTAGGCTAGGGAAATACAGTTAAAGCATAGCAAAACATTGTTCTCATTATGCATGTTTTCTAGTTGCATTCATTATAGAACAATTTTGTACCATGCTTTATAATTACTCCTCATAATGAACTTTGCACACATTGTGTGTCATCATGGTCTGTACAAGGCCGGCCTTGTGTGAAAATATATTTCCTTGGAATTCAAAATTTTCTCTGCCGAAGTAAGCACCGTTTCAAGAATCACCACTTTACAGTATTAACTTTCCTCTGAATTCTGTGGAATGAACCACCGCATTGAAGTGCTTACTATGGAAACGCCTCTGCAGAACTTCACTCCACAATGTGGACCACTCCTCCGTCATGTGGAGTATGCTGTGCTTGGGGAGTATGCCCTGCCTCCTACACCTTCGCCCATGCCCTGGGAGTTTACAGTAAACTTCAATTTCACCACCTTGAGGATAATGCGGTTATTTTTGGCGGGTATCTGTCCTTTGTACCTTTGTACCCCCCCCCCCCTCCCTTTGTGAGACACTGTTTGCGGCCTACATCGCGTGAAGTGCACCAGCGGGATCACCTCGGGTTCGAACCTCTCGAGAGCTGTCGATCTGCCTGCGGAATGACGTCATTATCATTTGTGAATTAACAATCATTGAGCACTTGTTGCATATGTCCTCGATGTGAGATGAATTGTCTTATCTATCTAAGAGATTAAAGCGTTAAATGAGTTGGAAATGTTAACTCTCGGAAGTGGTTTTCGGATTCACTGTGCCGCTCGGCGGAATTTTGTTGATCGCGCGACTAAATCCGAACATATGTTATTGACTAATCCCTTTTATTTAGGAATATTTATTTCGTATCAGTTTATAGTAATTTTTAGCCATCATGTCTTCCATTGAACTTCAAGAAAGCTCATCAGAACCTTCTAGTCCGGCTGTGATGGCAAATCAGAAAAAATCCTCAAGCGTTTTCAGTCAATTGTCCCTCATGAAGCAGGTCAGTACGCATTGCCTGAACTGATGATACTTTTCTTGGTGCATTCGCTTTGCCATGTCCGTACTTTTTTTTGAACGTATCTTTATCTATTCAGGATTTGACAGGGTTTTTGGTCTACGCCATCATCTGCGCTGTTCTCGGTATGTTCCAGTTCGGCTTCAACACTGGAGTGATCAATGCTCCACAGGATGTGGGTATAGAATAAATTCAGTTCGAAAATAGTACCAGAACTTCATTTTCTTTACTTTCAGTTGATCAAGTCGTTCATTGCGGATATTTGGAAGGATCGATATGAGAAAGACATAGACGGAAGCAAACTTGATTTTTTGTGGTCTGTGGCAGTTTCAATCTTTGCTATCGGTGGTATGATCGGAGGATTTTCTGGAGGTTTTGTCGCTAACCACTTCGGAAGGTGAATTCCAATGTCGCGAAAAAAGGAAATAATACTCATGGCTTTTCTGATCGACTCTCAAAGGCGAGGTGGCTTGCTCATGAATAATGTTCTTGGTGTCATTGGTGGTTGCCTCCTGGGGTTTGCGAAGAGCGCCTTTTCTTACGAGATGCTGATATTCGGACGTTTTCTGATCGGCGTGAATTGTGGTATGGCTGATGATTTTGAGAAAGTACTTGAGTCATTGATTCATCGAAAATTTCCTTAGGACTCAATACGTCTCTAGCCCCGATGTACATCAGTGAAATATCTCCGTTGAATCTACGCGGTGGACTGGGTGTTGTGAATCAATTAGCTGTGACGATCGGACTGCTGCTGTCTCAAATTCTCGGCATTGAACAGATTCTTGGAACTGCCAGCGGATGGCCCATTCTCTTGGGTCTAGCATTGTGTCCTGCAGTTATTCAGTTGGTCCTGTTGCCTATGTGCCCCGAGTCCCCGCGTTACCTACTAATATTGCGAAATCGGGAGGACGACGCTCGAAAAGGTTGCCGTTCAGTCATGTACTTGTGCGAGAAATGAAGCGTAAAATTCATGTGTCATTATGCAGCATTGACGCGATTGAGGAATTCATTGGACGTCGAGGATGATCTCCAGGAAATGCGCAAAGAAGAAAGGATTCATTCGCAAGAGCCAGAGGTATCAATGATGAAGTTGATCACATCGAAATCGCTGCGAATGCCGCTCATCATCAGCGTTATTATGCAGCTATCGCAGCAGTTATCTGGGATAAATGCTGTGAGTGCCATGATTTTCAGTGTTTCATCACAACTGTCGCTTATGTTATTCATCTCCGCAGGTTTTTTATTATTCCGTCGGTTTTTTCGAAAGTGCTGGGCTGTCAGCTTTGGCTGCTCGAGGTGCCACAATAGGAGTCGGTGCGGAAATGGTGATAATGACGATTGTGTCGATTCCGCTGATGGAATCGGCTGGACGAAGAACTCTTCACTTGTTCGGTTTGGGGGGAATGTTTATATTTTCTCTGTTCATCACGGTTTCGCTTCTTCTGCGCGTAAGTTACGTTTGTTTAAAAACGCTCGTTAATGTTTTGATCCAGAACCTCCCAAGATTTATTTAAGGAAAATGTCCTTCCAAACTTGTGACTTCAAAGTTTGATGATTGATCAGATGAAAGAATAAGCCGCGAAATTTAATTACGAATTATTAAAGAATATACCGTAAGTAATTTTTTTTTTAATTGCGCCACGGATCAGAAACATAAGTTGCAGTATGAAGAATCACGTACGAGTACCGAGTATAAACGGTTTTATTGCAGATTTCCGGGAAACCTTCAACTTTAAATAAAGTAAATTGAACTAAAAATTGAAAAAAAACTTCATGTTATTTTAATTCTTTGGATCTTCCTCGAATCGGATAAAATATAAATTTACCGCACTTCATACATTTCCTCTTGCTTTAAACTGCCTGACTCAATTGAATTTTTTCGTTTGAAATAATGATCCCGTTGTGACATTCCTGCTAATTATGATTTTCATGTTCTTTTTTTACGAACAGAATGTGATCATTTGACACGTATCCGTTGATCTCATTCACCGTCGTCATCCTCTTCTTTTCAGGCTACAATGGAATGGGCAAGTTACTTATCAGTGATCTGCACATTATGCTTCGTGGTATTTTTTGCTGTTGGACCTGGCTCAATTCCATGGATGATAACTGCTGAACTTTTCTCCACTGGCCCGCGACCAGCAGCCATGTCAATTGCCGTGCTGATCAATTGGCTTGCAAATTTCGCCGTTGGAATTAGCGTGCCTCCGTTGCAGCGTTTGTTGGAAGACTATACTTTTGTTCCCTTCACCGTTCTTCTTGGAGGATTTTGGGTATTTACCTACATGTTTGTTCCAGAAACCAGAGGCAAAACGTTCGAGGAAATCTCGAGACTTTTCCGACGCGATGAACCTAAGACAAGGTGAGTTTTTTTTTTAGTACATTTAGATTCGATTGGGTACTACGCATGTTGAAACGCAGTCCGTTGCATGTCTTGCTTTTTTCTGGAATTCCTAACCTTTGCCCGTGACAGTGATATCCACATAGTGGTTCTCACATTTTCACGATTTCTTCGTTTGTTTTTTTCGTCGTTGCTTGCGTATGCCATGGATGTCTGTGAAGCAGTAAAATATTGGACGAAGTAAATTACGGTGCAACTGTGAATTCCGTAGCCGAAGGCAAGAGGAACCAAGGTTATGTAGCTGATGAACGATCCACTGTTCTTCAGTCTTGAATATTGAGGAAACATCATCTTTGTACTGTTCCGGAGCATTTTGGTTGTTAAATTTTGAGGATTCTGGTACTTTTTTGATTGAAACCAATTCCCGTTGATCCTGATGGTCATTGTTACGGAGAATCTTCAGATTGTAGCAGTATTTGATTCGTGGACTCTAAGAGTAAGGCTCAACTAACGCAGTTATAATTCTTTGTTTTGTTCTTGTTGACGCTTTTCAGGGTATCCCCGAATTATTTTTTTTATTGTATATAGGTTCGTGTCGGAATTCATTTTCATCAAATCTCCCGGTTTGCTTATGGTCATGTTGACAGAAATCAGTCATGCGCTCAAATACCTGTAAACGAGTCGTGAGAAGCAAGTGCCATTTTTTTAGGGGTTTCTCGTTGAATATGAATATTGTGTATGAAATTCTCTTCCCCTAGCAATTTTCCCATGAAGCGTAAATTTTAATAAAATCGGATCGATGCGAATGGGTCTGCATTCATGTGACGGAAGGGAATCAAAGTATACTTTATGCAAGCTTGCGTGATCTGGATGTGCACTCGTGCAGTGACTTCAAATGAATGGATTCGTGACTCGGTGGGAATCCTGTTCGTGCATGGTTATTTTTCTACGTATTGATTGTGATGGACTGTGTGGTCGTATTTTTATTGAGGACCTTTTCGAGGCTTTCGGGATTGTTTTTTTTTATTGCATTTTTTGGGATTCAAAAAATATGAAGTTATATTTTCGTGGTTCAGTATTTCTTTATTCAGTTTGAAAATTTACTATGCAGGTTTTTCATCGTACGGTTTTTTTTTTTTTTGATTTTTGAAACATTTCTGTGAAACAGGTTCAGCGTTCTTCTTCAGTCTTGGTACGGTTCCTACCCACGTGTTCGAAGTGACTGCGATATGGACTTCGTGATATTCGCGCCTGTGCTACGATTTGAGTGATTAATTCGATGTCTCTTCGGCTCTATTTTTCAAATTGTTACATTTTGAGCGGGAATAGTTCGGTGATGAAAATGTAGCTCTTAGTAAACTTTTATTACATTTTTTGAAAATTCTTCAGGAGGGTCATTTCTTCCTCGTCAGGAATTCGTTGTTTGCTTCTGTTGCCGTTGAGGCTTTCTGTGTTCGCGCTTGTCCTACTCCATGGTTGTACGAGAGTAACTTGATCTTGTTGCGATGGCTGACAAACGTGCTTCAAGCGGAATTCTGTCACCTAGCCGCAAAAGTCGTGTGGATCTTCTGGATAAAATTGAGGATGGGCTTTATCTCGGTAGCCTGGCCGCTGCTTCGGATATCGTTTTGCTTTCTAAAAACAAAATTAATGCTGTCCTGACGCTTGATGTATGCCCCATTCCTGCAAGAATAATCAAGTCACTTAAGCACTACAAGTTTGTTGCTGGTGAGTCCAAAATCAGCGCAACCGGGTTTGCTATTCTTCATATTTTTGTAGCAGGAAATTCACGAAGCTTTTGTTACTTTCGTATGTAATCCTCGTAGCGTTACGTTTTTAAAGTTGATGTAATTTTTTCAACGTCCAAGTACTGTTGTTAGGATCGTCGCATAACTTCTTGTCAATTTGCATATGTCGCTAGAATAGAATTTGAAAGTGAAAATCTGAGCTCGATCAAGCGAAGGTGAAAATATCCTTTTATGCTGTTATTGTTAAAACCGTGAAAGTACATTTTTATGACGCATGCGTATTTATATTCTTAAATCTATTAATTTATTTTTTAGTTTGCGACACCGTGAAGGACAACCTACTCAGCCATTTTCAAGAATGCGTCGCTTTCATAGACGAGTCCCGAAAAACTGGCAATGTTCTTGTGCATTGGTAAATACAACATCGACAAGTTTCGTTTTTTTTCAGATTTAATTTCTAAATTTATTTTTTTTAGTTATTTCGGCGTTTCGAGAAGCAGCACGGTTGTAATCGCGTATATTATGGCCAAAAATAAATTGGGCGTCGATGACGCGATGCTTCGTATTGTGAGCTGTCGTCCGTGCGTGAGTCCTAATCAGGGCTTCTTGGCTCAGTTGAAACTGTACGAAGAAATGGATCATCGCGTTGAATTGAAAAATCTGCGGTTCAAAATATTTGCCATGTCTACTGCTGCGGATAATCTAAAAAAGGGCAAGGATTTCACAAATTTTACGCCGAGGAATTTAGTCAAGTGTTCTAAATATTGCTTCTTTCTTCAATAGAACGAGGGATTCCTAAAATTCTTGCCTCAATGATCATGCCGGATCCTGCGGAAATTCTCTCGACCAGTGATCGTGAAGTTGGGCCTCTGTACTTATACCGATGCGTTTCTTGCAGGTTTGAAAGACGTAGAACCTTTTTGTTTTACCATGTTCATTGAGAAGTGAGGCAGTTGTTATTTAAAATTTTCTCCAGTTAACGCAATTAATTCATAAAATTTATTTGGTATGTTCTCAAGACCATCAAAAAATACTGTACTGTGCAATAATAGTCTGATTTTCACATTAGAAAATATCGAAATGCATGAAGATTGAAAAAACTCCATTCCATGCTCAAATTATATCGCACTACTTTCCGTACTGACTTTTAAAATTAACTTGAGGTGACTCATGATCTGTACTGACTGTACTGAGAATTTATTGATTTATATAGCTTAGCGCTGGTTCTTTTTAATGTAGGAAATTTTTAAATTGAGGGTTTTGAAATTTTTTTGTCTTGCTCATAAATGGGTCATATTTTCAAGGAAACACGGTAATTGGCAAAATGTGCGTGATCCAAAATCGCACTGCCAAAGGATGAACGCCAACTTCTTTTTATTTATTTTTTAATCAGGAGAGTTTTGGCGACTGAAAGAAATGTGATTCCCCATATGCGGAATCAGAAACATTTGTGGACAGATGCACGTTTTAATGATCTTTCTGAAGTGGAGAACCTCATTTGTCGTCGGGGATTATTCTTGGAACCGATTGCTTGGATGCGTGACGCATTCAATACTCTTCAAGGCAAACTCCACTGTCCTAATTGTAATGCGAAATTGGGATCTTTCACCTGGCTTCTTGGTGAGTTTTTTTTCACTATACAGGTGGTACCTCGCAATTCGACCTCCTGCTATTCGACTGTCCCACAATTCGACTGTCAAATTTGCAGGGGTGGCCAATTTTTTCGCGTTTTTGCATTGATATTTTTTAATTTAATGAAGTGTCTCGCAATTCAACTGCTTTGCAATTCAACCCTAGTTCGGCTACGGGTTAGGGTTGAATTGCGAGGTACTTTCTGTATAATGCTGTTAATGTGTTGATCTTTTCGTTCGTTTTCATTTTTCCCTGATCGGTTTCAAGCCCTGCTCGACCCAGCGCGTACTGTACTGTATTTGTACCATACCGTGAAGGGAGTCGAATAACACGGTTTCAGTAATTTCATCCTAGTATGACTTGTATTATCTGTGCTAGTAACCTGAGTGGTGATCAAAAGTTATGGACAGTGAATGTTGAAAACATTTTGACGATGACCTGACGTAATATTCCTAACTTTCCCTTGAATCAGATTTTTTTTTAATACATTAGTAGAAATGTAATTCAAGTTTGAAAAGCCAACCATCGAGAAAAACTGATGGAAACAGGATTTCAAGTACCAAATTCCCTTCTAAATTCAAATCTGGAGGAAAAAGCAGATGACGTTGAATTACTTCCTTTTTTGTCTGATTTAGTCAACGTCGGTCACGCTTAAGCGAAGACTGGATTGCTCGTTATCTGTATTTAAGAATACGTTTATGTGCGAAAAAAACGCTTATGATCTCCTATGCATGAATTCACGTCTAGTATTCCTTTTTTTTTGTGTAGGCGTATCGTGTTCGTGTGCCACGCACATCACACCAGCGTTTCATGTACAACAGAAGAAGGTGGACAAAATGATGTATAATCCTGTGCAACATTCTGCGTCAATGCCTGTGCTGAGTAGTATGCAGACTGCACAATCACCAGATCTGGCGGATGTTCCCGCTTTGTCCAAGAATAAAGTTGCCCTTGAATCAGGAAGTTCTGTTGACCCTCCATCTGTTCCAATTTCTGATGAGACGGACAATGCTTCGAACCCGAGCAGTCGAGATGAGGAAAACGATGAAAACATCTGTGATTTAGAGGCTTTGGAAAATGCTCTATTGGTGAGGCTGTTTACTTTATTTCGCATGTCAAATTGCTGAAAGAGGGGATTTAGTGCACATTCTCTTTGATTATATTCGCGCTAAATTCCGTCGCGCATCTCTGTTGCTCTAATGAGTTTCCTTATGAAAGCTGGGAAAGGTGTATTTGATAATAATTGAAGCTGGGGCGATTGCTATGTCGAGAAAGATAACCATCAATTCATCATAGATGAATCTGCTATTTGTGTTGCAATGGAATTTTTCACATCTTTGCAGGCGTGTGAAGGTGAAAACTGCGATAGTACCAAGATGGCTGTAGAGGAATTTGGTGCTGACTGATCCAAGAGAGCGTTTATCGCCTTTTCTGCATTGTTCGTAGTTTGTATTGTTGGCAATGCATTTATTTATGTTTTTAGTCTCGTAGAAACTTAAATTCTCGTTTCAGTTTCGGTTTCCGTTATTTTTTTGGTTTCAGCTTATTCGACACCAAGCATCTATTGAAAATGTACTGTGCTGAAGAGTGTTGGTTGGCTACCCTGCGAAAAGCCTTTCAGCAGGTGATGATTTTGATACTGTTCCGGATCTCATCCTCCATGAATAGTACACCGTGGGGGACACATCGGAAATACGAAATTCGGAGTGAATTGGATCGTGTGGTGCTACACTATATAGAAGAAGTGATGTGTGCTGATCTCACTTTCTAAGAACTTTTTTTTCTACTTTGGCAGAAGTACAGTAGTTGGAACTTTAAATTCCCATTGAAATATCGGATAGAAATTCGAGAACTGTGATTTTACTGTGAATGGTGTCAAACACTGGCATTGCACAAAACTCCGTTTTGACTTTGAAAGTTTTTCCGTGGTTGGTGTAGTCAATCATGAGTAATCACAACCCACCACGACGTAGTTTTCTTTTACGCATCACGCTTATATCGTAAGCCGTAAGAGCGGTGATAATTTTACGTTATTTGTATGGAAGCCGATCAAATTGTTTTCTAGAATCTTCCGCACGTGTGTCATTTTTGTGGAATACCCTTCCTTATTTGTACTTCGAAGGACTGCTACTTGTCCTGGCTGTCATCGTATATGGATATTCTGTGAAGCATTTTCCAACATTTCTGACTCGTTCAAAGCCCCTTCTAAAATCGTTTTTCATGATTGTCTTATCAAGCTCTATTTAGAATCAAATTGCTAATGGATGAGTTATCAAACTAAAGTTCTACGGCGGAGTGCATCGGTCATTCACTTTGTGTCCGTGTCCAAAAGTATAAATTTCTTGTCGTTATTTTCTTTTTCATGAACTCCGGACATATTATCTCCCGTCTATAATTTTTGTCCCCACTTCTTGAGCCAACTTGGTCGACGGTTTTTTTCAATAGTTCTCGGAATTGTCCATGGGATCCCGTGCTATGACAGATTCAAAACATGCTTCAGTTTCCTTTGGTTCATGAGGCCTTTTCTATTTTCTTCAACTCCCAAGCATTGGAAATAAATGCTTGATAAGTAGCATTAACACAATTAAAACGAAGTTTTTCTCTTCAGCCGGGGGATTGAAAGGAAATTGGCTCATCAACTTTCTAATTCAATTGAACGAAAAAATGATTAAAGAAAGGCGGAAACGTTTGTGGTGTAAGCTGTGTATATTGCTCGACTGGTGTAAAAGCCCTCTCAGTTTTACAAAGAAAAAATTCGCCGCCAGTGTGCATTTTTATGTTAGATTTTCTTTTTACGATTTATCTGCACACCCCGACACAAAGAAGAAATTCATCTTCTCGTTGAAATGGTAAATGTCTCTTAAAGCTTAAAGATGAGTTTTTCGAGATGGTATATTGGAATTTGTGCTAATTTTCAACTGGATGAGCCGCTCCCTAGATTGAAAAATAAGCACATTGCCCGTGTTTGCTTGCGGAATCCGTCGAATTGCATGAATATGGATGAAAATTGGCTGACAGATAAAATTGTTGCTTTAGGCAGAATAAATTTTTTTTACAGATGTAGGAGTTTACTGATGTTGTATGCCATTCGGAAATCCTGTTGTACATAACGTATTTTATCAAATTACTTCTTTGGATTCGGCAGTCCCACGAAGGAGTGAAGGTTTTTGGAACCATACTGACTCTCTCCGTGAAATTGCAGTACATATTCATTTCATGATGTACATACACAAATCGTGAATGTCGAAAGCCTTCTTAAATCGAGTTTTTTTTTTATTCTTCGGGATGTCCGTTTGTTATTAATCTTAGGACGAGTGGTCCTTCTTCAGGCAATTTTCTGCGTTCAAGTAGGTATATGCAGTGTAGGAGGTACAATGATACTAAGATTGTATTTTTATGGAACGCACATTTTGTGATAGCCGACAAGAAAATTTCCTTCCCAGCACTACCGATCGCGATTTCAAGGGAAAGAGAACGTATTTAACGGCGGAGGCAACAATTCCGACTTCAGAAACGCACTGGAAACATTCTGCTTTCGTCGAGATCAACCGTGTGTGAGCACTGCGATTTCAATACTGTACCATTGTACGGTTCTACCTACCTTCGTAGTGCTGTGTTGTTGAAAATGTTTTCTAGAATAAAAGAAATATTGTGCTGTACAATATATATATATTCATGTTCACCTTTCCGGAACGAAATTGGATTCCGGAAAGTGTTTCTCAAACTTCACGTATTCGAGCCTCTCCGCCGCTTAATCAGACTTTTCTTTCTAAATAAATTGTACGTTTCCTTCTCTGCGCTAGAAAATTATTTATTCTAGTTGTTTAACGATGAATACTTGTGGTAAGCTTTGGTTTCAAATTTTCGAATCAATGTCTTGTTTCCCAGGAGGTCTACGCTTTGGAATTTACGTGAACGCTTGAGCTTCATGAATGCAGTAAATAATGCTTTAAATTTGTTTCAGAGCTTAGCGAACGTCACGCACGAATGGGTTTTATGCGAAAGCATTTTGCTACGTTTCCTATTCTTCGAAAAGACGCATCAAGGCATTGTAAATCATCGGTATACAGTATGCATCGTAAAGAAGAGGAGAGTAGTTCACGATGGTTTTCATTCGAACAGGAGTGTTTTTGTGGTGTGTACGTTTCAACTTTTGATTCACTGTGCATTTTTAGAAGTGATGTGTTGAGTTCATGCTGTACGCGTCACGCAAGACGTAGTTATATCCCTGTGTGTGGATCGTAATCTACTGACGTGTGTAGAAATCTTTGAGTAAAAATTCAGATTTTTCATCGAAATTGGACGTGCGTGGAGACGCCTTGAATGTAATTGCCGATGGACAATAAGGCGTTCGGAATCCTATGCGAAAGAAACGGATATTTTTTAACTTACCGCGTTTCAATGTTAGGGAAATTTGATCCTTCGTCGTAGTTTCCGGGCATTGAGGCAAATCGTACTGTGATTCAAAAAAATTTCTGTTCTTTCCTCTAATTACGTTCTTTCATTTAATGTGAACTTTTGGAATTCCGTATGCCTGGTGTTGCCCGAAAATAAAGAATTCGTTCTTTTTCCTCAGCTTCTACATTGAATTCATCAATCGTCTGTGCTTCTCTTTTTAAGGTTTTTTAATGCATGAACAGTAGACAGTTCAGAAATTGCGTACTCCTGCCAGGATATGGCTGCGCGGATTCTATGTATGAGCTGTTCTCCCATGTCACCATGTATAGATTACATGTTGTATGAAGTAAAGAACATGACTTCTATTTGTTTCAGGGAAGGTTTCCAATTTTTATTCAATGGGAGAAGTGGCTGAAAATGTTTTCATTGAAGTCCATGCTGGTAAAACGTAATACGAGATGTAGACTCCCCAGTTGGATTAGTATACAGTAATATAATTATGTCTGCATCTTTGGGACTCCATCGTAATTCATAAGTGGCATCGGCAACACGGGTTGTGATACCCTTGGGGTAGGCAGATTATTTAATGGGATCTGGCGATTGACACAGATACAGTACTGTGATCATATGCTGCACAATTGTACCATACAGTACTGTATTTCTGTCCTGCAAAAGGAAAGGGAGTTTCCAGGCATCCCATATAGAAGGGTTAGCGGAGGATGTGTGTACAGACTTCTTAGTTACACATCATCCCAGTCGTGACGTCCACTAGCAGAAAGGCGCGGAAGTGAGCGACGGTGAATTGAAACTATGCTGAAATGCCCCAGCACCCATCCCAACACAGCAAGGAGTTTTTAGTGCAGTTCGATTTTTGTGGGAGGAGTGAGTGTGTCGTAGTAAGTCCGTCTACTTACGTCTAAACACGACATCTAGCGGACAAACCCGGCAACCACTCCTCACGTCCTGAGAGCCCACGCACAGAAGCTTATCTCATGGCAGATCAGCGGAGTCTCGGGAGCGGATCAAGCGGACGATGGAAGAGTGATCATTCTGTTCTGACGATTTGACTTATCATCATCTATTCTTATCTGTGACCTTTACCTGACGTCGTGTCTGAAGTTGTGATATTAAACTGTGTGCCTGAAAGCTGTGGTCGAAGTCTCTACTCTGGATAAAACCCTTACCCTGTCTACTGTACTTGATCTCATCCGCGACCGCCCGTGACTGTTGTGTCTTCACTGAGTGTCGACAAGAAATAGATGTCGTGTTCGTGAAGAAGAGGTCGGATTTAATAGCAACCTTATTACACCGTACCGTCCACACCGGTTTGGCTAGCTACATTTGAAACTTATCTTGTTGCCGAAGTAAAATGTAATTGTACCGATTACGTGGTTGAGGTTTGCCCTGATTGAATGCGTGAAATTGGCTGCATTAGAACACACGTTGGTTTATCTTGCTCTTTTACGATCTTCAGGTTTTTTCGTCTGGTATCCAATACCTACAACTTCGCGTAACCATGCAATCCGCTCCAGTGATCATCGTGAGTGAAGGCTTTGCCTCTAAGACGTGGTATGGTCGTAATTTTTCTCCAATGTCATTTCTTCAGGCAAGAAGACTTGCAACTACCACCGCCATTTCTACGCGGCGGATGAGCAATGTTCATCCCGGCTACAAGCAACTGAAGGAGACTCAGAAACAGTGGGCGGTAAGACATGCACGTTGCGATTGAAAAAGAAATCCTCTTCTAACAACCACGTTATTGAGCAGTATGGCGATGGAATTCCCATCCACATCAAGGGTGGCACTAAGGATAAGTTCCTGTATTTGAGCACTCTCGGCTTGACTGGTATTGGGCTCGTCATGGTCGGACAGATTTTCTACAATTTGGTCTTCCCCTCCAAGAGAGCCTGAAGTGTGATTGCTGATTCGTTTTAGTGTACCGATTTCGACAAGTCTGGTGACTTAGATTTCAGTCTGTGCAATTAGCCGATTTTCTGATTATTACCTTATCGATGTCGTCTTGGCACGATACAGTTTGAGTTCTGTATGATATGTGTTCGGTGATTTGAACTATTCTCATCGTTCATCGGTTAATGAAGATATCTTATTTTATAGGCGAACGATTATCACGAAGTATCTCCTGAATTGTTGTCCTTGATGTGAGGTAAGTTGAGCGGATGGTTTCTGACGTGCTGATCTTGAAAACAGTTCGGAATATCGCACAGCAGATTTTAGAGAAATGATCGACAGATCAATAGGCCAGTTTCAGTGTGTACAGTGAGTAGTGTACACTTCTTCGAGTCCTTTGGGGCTATTTATGTCGGTCTAGTTGAGTCTGAGCTTTCCTGGTATTTTGAAGAAGATAACCCAACAAAAATATTAATGAGTTAAAAAATTAAATTTACTCCCTGCGTTCTAATGATTGATACCTACGAAGAGGACGGCCGTTGAGGTGTTCATCGCTCTTGTTCGAAGAATTTTAGTGTAGCATGGATGTGATACAACGACTGGACCTGCTACTGTTGTGCATAGTAATCGTGCACCTTTCGGTTTGTCCTTTCACGAAAGTGGAAGAGAGTTTTAATCTGCAAGCCGTCCACGATATTTTGTATCATCGTGAAAATGTTTCGCGGGTGAGTGTTGAATTCACTCGGCATTGAAAGCTCGATTACCCTGTATAACATTCCAGTATGATCACCATGCATTTCCTGGTGTTGTTCCGAGAACGTTCATCGGGCCTTTGACACTTTCTGTCGTTGCCAGCCCGTTCATTTTTTTGGCGCACCGTTTCCATGCAAGCAAGTTTTACTCACTTCTTTTGGGTGAGTTCAGATGCCGTCGGTTATTTCTACGCATTTTTACGATTTAATTTCTTCTGCAGTGCGTTCAGTGCTTGGGGCATTCATCCTAGGGAGTCTTAAGTTGTTCCGCATGAGTGTGAACAAACGCTTCGGAAGAGAAGTTGCAACATGGACGACAATCCTGTGTCTTTCTCAATTTCATTTACTTTTCTATGCTTCAAGAACCTTGCCGAACGTGTTCGGCCTGTGTCTTGCAATTTTGGCCCTTCATTATTGGCTCGATGATGATCTCAAGAAATTCACTCTCGCTTCTGGTGCTGGAATCATCTGGTTTAGATCCGAGCTTGCCCTTTTGTTGGGTTTCTATTTGATGAGTAGTTTACTGGAGCATCGAATTAGTATAGGCAGGTAAGAGGTTTTCGTATTCGTTCATTTGAAGGTGTAACTTCTGGCTATATTCTTTTCAGATTGCTGAAAATCTGTGTTCCTGCCTTTCTTGTGCTAACCACTTGTACAGTGATGGTGGATTCTTTCTTCTGGCGACGATTTGTCTGGCCCGAAGGCGAAGTGTTTTGGTTTAATACAGTACTGAACAGGTCCGCCGATTGGGGTGTAAGTGTTCCATGTTCAAGAGACTGTTGATGATGGCTGCAGTATGACTTCTCTTGTATATTGCAGACATCCCCCTTCTTGTGGTATTTCTACTCGGCTTTACCCCGTGCAATGGGAGCAAGTTTTTTTTTCATTCCTTTTTGTTTGTTCGAAAAAGATATCAGGCGCTTTGTTCTACCAGCGCTATTTTTTGTACTGGGCTTCTCCTTCTTGCCCCACAAAGAATTGAGATTTATCATTTATGTTTTACCGATTCTGAACGTGGGTGTGGCTAGTGTATGTGCACGTGAATGGAAATCCTTGAAACGGTTTCAAACGAAATGGATCGGACTCATGTGCTATGGCCACGTTTTCTTGAATCTAGCGTTGAACGTATTTCTGCTTTTCGTGTCGAGCCAGAATTACCCTGGTGGCATTGCCATCCAGCGTCTGCATGAGTTGGTCAAGCCAGACAAACCATATAACATCTACATTGGAAATCTAGCCGCTCAGTCGGGAGTTTCGCGATTTTTGGAGACAAATGTCCTCTGGAGGTAAGCATTTTTTCCTTTGAAAATAAATGCAGGTTTCAGACTTCCTGGCTTCCTCGATGTAATAGTTTCCTGTGAATGATTCATCGAAAAATAACTCATGGGAATATTAGCTGGGAGAAAAGCGTAATGTGAAATGCGCAGCTCTTTTTCTGCTGTAGAATGATGTGAAACTTTGGTCCGGAACATCTCGGAAGATAACTAAACGTGTTCTAATAAATCATCTTGGATTTTTTTGAGTAGATCTCTTTTGAAACGCTTATATCCCGGATAGGTACGACAAAACGGAAAATTTGTCTGCCGCTGAGATGAAGAAGTTCTCTTTCCTGCTTCTCGAGTCGAAGGATTGGGAACAACTTGCAGACGTAGAGGGTTTTTCTTTGGTCGATGTTGTTAGTTGCTTCTCGGAGGTCCACTTCAGCTACAGCAGCTTTCCGCCGGCTGTGATACGGACAAGTCCGTGTATATTTATTATTGAATACCGAGATCCAGATCAGTGTATCGATGCGCTCGCGTGATTCAGTGAAATTTCCACAAAGCGGAATGTGTCCAAGTCATGTACTCTCGCAGTCGAGGAACGTCGTGAAAATTGTATTCTCAGCTATGTTTCTCAAAATTTTCGGGGATCTTCGTTTCGAATAATTTTTTGCTATTCGCTCAGACCTTGATTTGATGTCAGGTTTTCTTCACATGAAATAGGAATAAATCCTTTTGTTATCATGTCTGATTCGGTCTGTGCGTCGCGATTGCTCATCACGGGAATCAATTTGAGTATGATCTGTGTTGCGATGAGTCGTGACGCTAAATGGGCGTGATCGTCGGTGATGGTGGAAGATCAATGCGCGGCAAGCCGGCGATGGACTTGGACTGGTGCCAACAGCTTAGTTGAGGTGAGTAAACTTCGTGGCCGTTCTTACCTCAGCTGCGCGCGATGCTTTGCGACGCGGACATTTTTTTGATACAATACTTTTTGAATGAAACTGACTTACAGTATTTCAAAGCATCTGGAACAATTAAAACAATAGCTGAAAAATTCGCAAAATATGACATTAATTGGCAAGATTATTTTATGATTGATTCGTAAACCCCATTCATTAATGTTTTTTTTGGTCACCAATCCAACATATTCAGTGTTGTTCAGAGGCACCTGAAGCGACTCAAAGAAAACAGTGATCAGAAAGGACTGCGGGATGACATAGCAAAAGTTCTTCGCGAAAAGGATGAATAAATTTGGTTTCCGGCGACTTATCGGCATCGGAATGGGTATTCCGTTGGTACTAACGGTTGCAGCGGTCATAAGGGTCTCTTTCCTACGTAAAAAATGGAGGAGATGGTTCAGGTCGCTGACTTCCACGGCGGGACATTTCGAAAGCTCATGGCATCCAAAAGTGAGTCCAGAATTCGGCGGTGTTTCTCTGGCAGGATTAATGTAATCGATGAGAAACGTTGACTCGTTCCTAATTTTTTTCCTCATCGTTCTCCTGTTTTGTTGACCTCGTGTTAAACAGTATTGACGGCTTGCTCTAAAAGTGACGAAAAATTCACGAATTTCAGAAAAATGTAGTTCAGCGGCAATCACACGTTCGCTGTTCGACAATCGTATGGAACCGAAAGATTCCCTCTCAGACGATGATCGAAACTGAAACCAACGAATGATTTTCGTTTTTGACCAACCATTGGCTCGTCCGTGTGGATGCCAATCTTGACCTGATTCTGTGTAATGAATTTGTCCGTATCAGGCTGATAGCGTGTGAGAAAAAATACCATTTGCCCAATTTACCAAGCTGGAGGATCTCCGTGGAACTTCTTCAAGGAATCGACCAGCAAAAAATTGGTCATTAGAAATATTTTGGCCTGAGTGCTCCCATTCCCTAAATCATTTGCTGACCCATTCATTTGGCTTCTTCCAAAAGCCAAATGGCCAGCTGCTGGAGTCAGCCCAGACCCATTCTTAAACCCATTTTATTGAGGCATTAGAATTGAACCAAATCCTAATGCATTACTGAATGGGTTTACAAATGGGTCTGGGCTTACTCCCAAATGACCTGCATGGATTCCAACTGATTTGCATTTACAGTGAGACCCCCACATGCAGACACCTCGACCTGCAGACAATTTGACATAGGGACACTTATTTTCTAATAAAAAATTAATGAAATAGGCCTGACATGAGGACACTGACTCAACATAGGGATATTTTGTGACAAAACTGCATATACATTTCAGGCCAAATTACAAGAAACATATATTTTCAGCCCTGTAAGAAAAGTTCTTGGGCATTTCTCTCGCCAATTTACCATCCATTTAGCTAATTTTAAAAAAATTACCTCCAGCAGATAGGGACTTCCTTTTCTTTCACTTGAGTGTTATTTTTTTTACAGAGAATGCCAAAATTTCTATGTACTCTACTGAGGTATCAGAATTCAATTCCCCAAATGTGCATATTGTGTTTAAATATATTGATTGGAATCAGTTTAAATTGGGAGATAATTTTTATTTTTATGGCATTATGGTGTGTATTTTGTACATGAAACACCAATTAAAAATTATATAATGTGAGTCTACGGGAAAATGAGACTCAACTTAGGGACATTTCAACTTGGGGACACTCTTGATGCACCAATTACGTCCGCATCTAGGGGTCTCACTGTAAGTATTTGATATGGATAAATACATAGAAACATATATATTTTAAGAATATGTTATATGTGCATGAAATGGAAGTCATGGCATGGGTTTTTTTAATTTATAGAATTCATTCTTCGTGTTATAATTGAATGGCTAATTTTTCATCTTCTTGCATTCATTACAATAAGCCTTATAGTTTATATACTTAAACTGGGCATTCTGTGATGAAATCAAGACAATAAATTATCCATGCAATTTTAATTTTAAAAATTCCACTCAATGATAGTACAGTTGAACCTTTCCAATTTGTGAGGTTTTGAGTTAGGGAGGTTTTTAATACATTGTTTCTACAGGAATCCAGGCAGAGACTTGAAAAAAATTTGAGTTAGGGAGGTATTTGACTTAGGTAGGTTAGACTTAGCAAGGTTCACCTGTATACCAATGCTAATGTGCTCAGTTTAGAATTTTAGTGAATAAATTTACGGTTAAACTACTGAGCTTGATAATGATACAGTCATTATGTAAACAAGCCACAAATAATGAACACTATGTCATGCAAGGCACAAACTAAGTTATTGGGCTGCATTGATTAAATATGTGAAAAACATGCAGATCCAAAAAAATTTCATTTTGCTAGATTGACATTATGAGCAAGAGTCAATAGTAGAAAATTACATTTTTTTCAAAGCAAAGATGCATACAGTATTGCTCTGTGTACTGTATACAATATTTAATGAGAGATGTAACACCAAATAATTTGTGTTTGAACATCTTGTATGCATATACAGTACAGTAGTGTATATGAGGTGTTTTGTATATACAGTGGTACCTCACATGACAAACCCTAGTATAACAAATGTTCTGCTTAACAAACATTTTTTTGGGGAAAGCACCCTTGCAGTTAAAAAAAATGTTGTACTACAAGCAAGGGTTTTTTGTTTGTAGTACAAAAAATTTTTTTTTCTGATCGTGAATGGAAGGGGGGGGGGCGGCGCGCTAGGGATGGAGTGAGATACTTCACCCCACCCTTACCCTTTTCCTGGCATTTTGTCATCCCTTTGGATTATCACATAACCCCACCTCCAGCTATTTGCAGCAGAAATATCAAAACAGCTTTTTAAGACTTGGGTGGTACTGTGGAATACATTTTCAAACTTGAGAGGTGAGACAATTGAAAAAACTACCTTTTCCTGACTTTAGGAAGGAAATCGATTTTCCTTACACACACGAAGAGCTGGTGATTTGGTTCCCCACAAGGATGGAGAGATGATGAGAAAAACAAGGAATGAAGTATATCACTTCCCCCTCAGGTCAAGAAACAATTCCCCTGGCCTGTTCAGCAAAAAATTAAGTAAGGGAAAAGAAAACCTATCTTTCTTTGGAAATATTGTATAATTAAAGTCAAACAGTGTAATCGTGTTGCAAATTCATCTAGTTTTTAAAATTTAGAATCTTTCAACATTTTTAAAATCTCAGAAAAGTTATATATAATTTTAAAAAAACTGTGGAAAAGATGCTAGGAAGAATGTCTAGGGGTAGATATTTTTGAAAAAATTTCAAGACCACCACCAAAGTTTGCGCTGACACTTCCACTAATTTTTTTCTTGTCACTCCTGCTACCACTACCAGAATAATTGTCTTTGCACTACCACTACCAAAATGTTCTTTCCTATTACTACCAGTAGTGGTAGTGATGTCACTGCCAGTAGTGGCAGTGGAAGCATAAAGTAGTGAACTGATTAACAACCCTGGTGTTGTGTAGCTAACAGTTCACAGTTGTGTGTTGTTCATGCTGAATGGGTGCTGTGGGTGACTGACATGTGGAAAATTGAAATATGATAGTTGGATAAATTGGAATTTTAACCTTAGGCACATTTTTTGGACAATTTGAAGACCCATTTCTTTACTGGTTTCATGAATAGTCCACTCCAATGTCAGCACTGAAAATGTAGGGTGCATTCCTTGAATAGTTATCAGGGGCATTCATTTGGACATTAGCTGAATGTTCAATGAACTAGTTCAAAGGTTCTTGTAAGACCATTTTCTGAATGGGCAGGATTGACCATTTATTTTGAAAGGGTTTCACAACTGAAACCCATTTTGTGATTAGGATATATGAACCCAGCACAATGGGTTCATAAATGCTCAAATGTTTTGAGTGCCTCAGTATTGGCAACTGAGGCACTTGTGGCTTCATTGCATCTATGATTGGCAACAGGACCTCTTGATCATTTTTGGTTCTGGAATCTTGAATAAGAAACTAATCTTTCACAACACAAAATGGGGAAATCATCCTCAGCATACTTACAGCCACGTCAATGGACAACATTTTGAGTATTTGTCTCTTTACAAGAGGAGAAATAGCGGCAGAAAAAGTGACTCCCACCCTTTTTTTGAGTATCTACATCCTTGAGATCTAAGAATGAGAGCAGGTTGCGATGAATATGCCATTATGAGGCAATACACCAAGTGATGCAGCTGACGGCCATAGCTGCACCCTTTGCTTAGAGTGCTTACGAGTTTTTTCGTGGTTAGAAAATTCTTAAGATCCTGCTAATGATCCAGCCTACGTTGAACCAAGCTAGACAACTCTAATGCTTCTTGTTCCCGCCATCCTTTCTGATCACTGTCTTCTTTGAGTCGCTTCACGTGCTTCTGAAGAACTCTGAAAAATGTTAGAATGATTGGGGAAAAACATGAATGCATGTTTCACAAATCAAGCAGAAAATAATCTGTGAATTAATCAATTGACATATTTTGCTAAGCATGCGCATACAAGGTATTTACTTGTCTCAGAATTACAATGGAACATAAATAAACCTATTGGTTGGCACCTTGAGCAAGTTTTCATCATTCTTTTCCACGGAGTGTTATCCTAGAAATGATAACAGGACTCTTTCAAGAGTGTACTCTAAAGTCACTCAAATCAATGAGAGGAAGAAGATCATCACCCTTCTCTTCTAGCATGTCTGCTAACAAGAGATTAGAGTGTCTATCTGGAACCCCTCTGAAAGACTCTTGAATAATCTTCCAGGAAACTCCACTTCATCTCTGCATTACAGAGTAACAAGTTTCCCAGCTTGAATGGATTTCCTTTATAAAGGAATTCCTCTAGATGGAGTTTTTGAGTAATACAGTAGATTGATATCCTCTCCCTTCTGTCACCCCTTTTTCATCTGGCAACAATCATTGTGCTATAGCTTTCTGGCTTGACAGATATCAGCATAAAGGATTGCATCACCTTACCACAATTAATCTCCTGTAATTTTATTGTAATCTTGTGGTGATACAACAATGTGTGCCTCTTGCACATTCTATCTAAAAATAAATGGTGATGCAATAGCCCCTTTCCAGCATCATCCCTTCTCTAGATTCTTCCCTGAATTCAGAAGGAAGTAAAGTCTCAGTTCCAGGACACCAGAATCGTTCGGAGTTTTGACAAACATGATCCTGAGCTAGCAAAGGTGAACTTTGGAAACAAACCTCTTAGACTTGAAGAAATCTGGAGTGTCCCTTCCAAAAGTTAAGCCAGTCTCTGGTGAAGACTGTTTTTGTCTCACTGTATGTTTCTCCTAGAGTTTCCACTTGGAACTCTAGTCCTGTGTCACAGCATGTAGTACATAATACTGTACTGCAGATCATACACATTGTGTTTATTGTGCTGTGCAAGTACTGTATTGTGTTTGGGTATAAGAAGAGTTGTGTGGATAAAGATATATTTGAACCATCACTCTTGAAAGTCTTGACTCAGTCCATTTTCATCCCTACCTAGGAATTTGTTGAATACTCCAAATAAAAAAGTAGTGGATTTTATTAAATTGCATGACAAGAGTGTACCAATGCAGCTTAAGGTCAATGTTATTGCTGCATTCCTGACATCACTCTTCAAGGCTTTCAACTCGTTTGACAGGAACCACCACAATCCTTGTACTGTATCTGCTCTTGTACTCCATGTCATCCCGATTGAAATACTTGACCCGGAGAAGTGTCAACCAAAACATAAAAATGAGAACGATCACACTAAAGTATTTTTTTAAATGCTGAGTTGTCCCGTTTTGTGGGATTCTTTGTCATATTGTGAAGTACAGTACAGTACTACTGCAGATAAATGAAAAAAGAAACTCTGAATGTACAGTACTTAGGTTTGAATGCGATATTCTCTTCAGCAAAATCAGCGTTAGCCACTGATCTGCGACATATAAATTACTTAGTGGAATTGACGTTTCAAACAATTCATGGAAGAAAAAGCTGACGTTCTTCCCTTTTGAATTTCAGGTCACTTTGTTCGTTGCGATCATGCTTGCTGATGATGACATGAAGCTTCAAGATTTTATTCTTCATAGATTGCAATTGTATGGGAGCTGCCATTCAAAAACTTGACTTGTCATGTGAGCGTGTATGTGATCAATGACGCAAATGTGAGTGAATGGTGGCATCCATTATCCAATAAACTTAATTTTCACAATTCTTCGTGAGAATTTAGGAAATTCATGAAGTTTTCAGGAAAAAAAACTCAATTTGATTCTGTATTAGATTGATTTTATGCGACACAAGTTTTGACCTAGCGTCTTCAGGTAATTATACCTCCATTTCCCAGTGTTTCAAGATCTGTGTCTTTCCGCACGTTATTGAGGACATGCAATAGAAATATTTTAATGAAGTAGAGGCGGATTCTCTACGACGATCTTGTCTAAACGATGTTCTCCGTGTGACGAATTTTGTCCTGGACCCATTGGGTTCTCTCCCTATCTTATAGGAGTTCTCCGCGACGAAATTCTTTCGACGAAGAATTTTCTCTCTTCCTTCGAATTTCATTGTTGAGTCCACCTTGACTTGAATGATCGATTTTCTCTTTCTGTTTTGATACGGCTGTGAAAGAGCGATCCCTCTTCTTCTGGAACGTCTTAAGAAAAAGTTCCACCGAGATTCTTGATTCAACTTCTGACGTTCGTGGAACGGAGACTGCAGTGTAGGAGAAAATCTTGAACGATAACTGCCTTCCCAATCGTCTGTGATCAAGTAACTAAGTAAATTAAATAAGTAATATATTCTATTGATGGCGTACTCTAGTTTGCCTTCAAGTACGATGAGAAAGGGCGTGTGGAAATCTCTTTGATGACCCTATTTAAGAGAAAATGCGTACCATTAAATGCTACTGCTGCAGAAATCGGCTCTTTATTCTGTTTTGAATTGGCTGCAGAGACAACAAGAGAGATCTCAATTTATTTGAAGGAAGGGTCAGCTAAGGCCAGAAATTATCCGCCGACCTTCGTATCAGTACACAGAGATCGCTGTCACGGTTCGCCAATGAAACCCCTCCGAAGGCAAGAACTTATACTGGATTTACATAAAGGGGATGCAAATAACTTTTGTATTGTCAGTATGATGAGTTTTTCGGATGTGGGAATCTCGATGATAAAAGTGTTGATTACAAAATGCGTATTTTCGAATTCTGATGCTGTTTGGACCGACTAATCTTGCATTACATTGTCTGTGGTGGCCTGCGGTGTAAGATTTTTCTGACTCTTTTTTGCAGGATGTGTCATCGAAGAGCAAAATCATCTGCTATTCCTAGATCCGTGAAGTACCAATTCGAAGGTCGCCAGAAAATGATTCTTATGGTAAGACATTTACTCCTGACTTGATTATTTGTTTTGTCAGTATGATGAGCATTCGCATGTGGGAATCTCTATGATAAAAGTGTTGATTACAAAATGCGTATTTACGAATTCTGATGCTGATTGGACCGAATAATCTTGCATTACGTTGTCTTCGGTTAACTGCGGTGTAAGACTTTTCGAATTCTTTTTTGCAGGATGTGTCACCGAAGAGCAAAATCATCTGCTATTCCTAGATCCGTGAAGTACCAATTCGAAGGTCGCCAGAAAATGATTCTTATGGTAAGACATTTACTCCCGACTTGATTATTTGTTATGTCAGTATGATGAGCATTCGCATGTGGGAATCTCTATGATAAAAGGGTTGATTACAAAATGCGTATTTTCAAATTCTGATTCTGTTTTGACTGACTAATCTTACAATCCGTTGTCTTCGGTTAACTGCGGTGAAAGCCATTTCGAATTTTTGTTGTTGCAGAATTCGTCGCCGAAGATCGAGTCTTCGTCGACCAGATCAGGCGAGTGTGTTGTCACGGACTGACAGAACCTCGTTCCGATGGTAAGTCGTTATTTTCGTCCTTATGATTATTTTGCCTATATGATGAGCGTTCGCATGTGGGAATCTCTATGATAACAACGTTGATTATAAAATGCGTGCTGTATTCCATTATTCTGATGCCGCAGAGATGCTCTTGCGATGGTTTCGCTGTGATTCACTCTGATTAAAGTACCATCCGTTTTTTGTTGTAGGAATTGTTACTGAAAGCCCGAAACATCCGCCGATTTAAGTCAGTACTTGAGACTTTCTGAGAACGAGGTTTCAGCGATCGCTCAGGATTCCTTTCGATGGTGAGAATGATGTTTCTTCGAATGTGCACCTCTCCTTCTGTCGGCATGATGAGCATTCGCTTGTGGGAATCTCTATGATAAGTTTTGATTATAAAATGCGTATTATTAAATCCTGATACTTCGAAGATGGGGTAATTCTTGCGATGATTTGTATGCAAATAACTGAGATGTCATCGTTTTCAGCGGCGTCGGAAAATGCTGGGACCATTGACGGACCCTTTGAATACATTACTTCTCACGAGGCCTCAGAGAATCTGAGACACGCTCTTTGTATCTGGGCTATCGCTATATTTAGCGCATCGAATGTGAGACCCCTTTGTTTCCTGTTTGGATTGTTCGTTTGTTGAGAAAACCTCATTGTGAAATGCCGTATTTCCTGATCTTCGTGTCTTTTTTTTCTAAGTTTTTCATGTTGAAGTGGCTCCGTTACCCAGAAATCACGCGAAATTTGACTGAAGCTAAAAAATTTAGATGACCAGGTAACAGGCGTACCTAAAAATTTTTTACGCTCAGTACATTGAAGGTTGCATATCACGCCCTTCGATTCTATCTGGTGGTCAAGACGATTTTCGTTAAACTTTTTATCTCTGCTATGGGAACGAAACACAGACAGCGCGTTAAGCGTAGGAATTTGCTTAGTAAAAAGCATCCGCCTTCTATTTCGAGCCCCTTACCAAATGTGCTATTTTTACTCTTTTCTGCGTGTGCCTTGAGATGGATTTTGTCTGCGCATTCGGGTTTCCCTTTGAGTTTGAAGCGTCGAATGGACTTGACTTTGAACACCCCGATACCCTATTGGTATGGACAAGATTCTGGTCTGGATCTACCTCCCTTGGCGGGTTATCACAGCTATTTATTAGCGCAAGTGTCTGCGAACGTCACTCCAAATATTTTTACGAGGAATCAAAACACTGTCGAAGACGAAATATTTGTGAGGGCGGCGACTTTATTGACGGATGCTTTTGTGATGTTTCCTGCGGTCATTTCATTGTTAGAGCCTCGTTTTTCTGCCTTGGCGCTATGCCTTCCTGCAGTATTGTTGACGGACTACGTGCTTTATGGATTCAGTTGCGTATCCCTCGGGCTGTCCTTCCTCACATTCCGCGCGGCCAAATCCAAGAAAGTGGTTCAAATGGCTTTTTGGTACTCGATGGCGATTAACTTCAAGGGCTCGGTTATTTACTTCGCTCTTCCAATTGTCACATATGCGCTGTCGCTGTGCTTGGGAGAAGGGATTTTTCCAGGACTATCGGCGATACTCGTTATGGGGCTAGCATTTGGCGTTATTTGGGTGCCGTGGCTATGTGGGAATTTGGACGCTGTCGGTTGTATACTACATAGGCTGGCGAACGTTGACGAAACTTTTGTTGGGGTAAAGCTCGCAAACGTCTGGAGTTTGATGACGCCGGAAGTGCAGAACGAGGAAACACTGTGCTATACTGCGCTTTTTCTGGTTTTATCTGTGTGTTTTCACGTGGCGTTGCATCCGGATTATGACACTTTGAAGTTAGCGGTTGTCAACACACTTCTGGCTTGGCTTTTATTCGCGTGTCATCCGTCCACCTGGTTGCTTGTGTTAGCCATGTCTGCTGCCTTATTCGATGAATTTCCTGGATTCGGTGTTTTCTTGGTGCTGACGGCAACATCGAACATGTTCGTGGCGTTTATAGATTATTTTTGGGCTTATTTCGGGCTTGTCATGGTGTATGTTGGTTCGGCGCACATTGTCACGCCTGGAATGAACTGGATAATGTGGATCGCCTTTTTGTTCGGGCAGAGTTTGAACCTCTGCCGTCTCTTCGATCCTGTATTCGAAGAGATGTGCCCACTTTACAATTTCATCTGCCTCGTTGCCGCGTTCCTATTCTTGTATAATTCTCAGCTTCGATCGAAGCAGAACAAAAATCAAGATTTCGAAGCCGTTCTCATTCAGTGACCTGTTTCATGGGATTAAAACAATTTCATAGTATTCTGATGAGTCACCTCTATTCGCGAGCGCCGTTCATTTGTATTCGTATAGTTTTCTTCGTGCGATATGCCTTTTGCATCAACTTATCTTTCGGAATACTCGTTTTTAAGGTCGATTGCATACGTGACTAGGCTATTCCATCTAGCTCTCTGGAATCATGTCCCGTATGGATGAAAAGTATGCTTGACTCCTCCGTCCGTCATCTTGTTTCTTCTCAGGGTATCGATGAACGGTAAACATGCGGAGGAAGCTTAACGTCAATGGATCATACGTCATCGAAATCGCCAGAGCAGATGCACTGAGTCGAATCCAGGCCTTTTAGGTGAAAGCCTGTTTTAAAATTCTTTGTCTCCTTAGTCAAAGTGATGAGTTCAGTATTCGTACTCCGATGTGTTACATGATCGGATGATTTTTGCGTCTGAAACATTTGTATTTCAAATGTTCATTGGAGATGTAGATGAATGCAGATCGCCTTTATAATTTTTACGTGTAAATTAGGGCATTCATCAAGCCGCGTGTAGGAAGGAGTTCTGGAAAATACTGTCCCATTCAGATCCTAGCGAAGTGTTGTGCTTGTTCGCCAATCCCATTTTGGAGAAGAGGAAGGCAAGGGGACAAACGGGAATTACTCATATGATTTTCCATGATCCTCAACACACCTAATTCAGTTCTACTTCGGATCAAACAATTATCATCGCGCTGGTATGTGACTACTGTATTACGGTTCATCAATTTTTTTAACTCAATCATTATACGATTTCTGCTTCGGATGTCCGCGACAAACAAAGGGCGGAAGCTGGAATCTTCATCAAGCGATGAAACTGTTCCCGAAATGCTAAAGCTGATACCCTTTGGATCCAAATGGATGATTTGAGGTAAAAGAAAAAAATGTATACATGTAGTGTTTACTTTTTTTTCTCTGCGTAGGTGATGAGTTTAGTATTCGTACTCCGATATGTTATCTGAGTGATTTTACGTGTCTGATGATACCCAATTTGGATCCCAGTGCTTTGAGATTTTAGCTTGACGTTGAAGAACATTTTTTTGCTTCTTCTAGATGCAAATGACATTTGTCAACCGGCAAAATTGCAGGAGTTCTGAAAAATTTGATCTCAACCGGATCTGGCCGAATTCGTTCCCATGTACTCGTGCTCCCTCCGTGCAAATGACTGAAGATGCGGGCCAGAAATATTCCTCGCGCAAATGTTTTTCGAATTTCTCGCAAATAATAAAGTTGATTCTTATTTTTGCACGGATGAAATTTTACGGCACATTACAGGGGGACATCATACGCTGGGAATTTTGGTGAGATTATTCAATATTTCCTGGTATCCATTTGAAAGCTGCCCGAACATTTTTCGGTATTTTTGAATTGTTATCTTTGCTGCCCTTTTTTTGGGGAATCACGTGACTGTTGATTAACCTGGATAAGTTTTGAAGTAAATCATCGAGAAAGAAGGTTCTGAACTGTATGGTTCACTGTAATTGGGTGAAACATTGGTAAAATATGCATGTCATGCATGGAAAACATGCCTGGAATATTTGAGACATGATAAATCTAGATTTGAAATGCATGAAACTAAATTATTCACAAATTACTGTCAATTATGATGATTTTTAGCTAGTAATTTTTATCCAGTATAGCTAAAACTCTGTACATAGTAGCATAAACACTAACTGCATGAAGGATTTTTGAAATGCATGAAACTAAATTATTCACAAATTACTGTCAATTATAATGATTTTTAGCTAGTAATTTTTATCCAGTATAGCTAAAACTCTGTACATAGTAGCATAAACACTAACTGCATGAAGGATTCATACAGTATTTTGTCTAAGTGGACAGAATATTAATTTTTAAAACTGTTGATACTGTACATGAATTTGACGTAAAATTGCTGAAATTAGCTCAATAAGAATTTGGATTCACAACACTCATTTGATGAATGTTAGATACCTTTTCTCTTCTGCTAAAGAACATTCTCAGCACACTCCATTGAAAAACTACATGAAGCTTGAATTTTCATTAGCTAAAATTCAACTTATTGACAGTTGTTATATGATACAGTACTTTCCAATATTATAGTGTGAAAGCTGCTGCCCATACCTGGAATGGGCATTTTTTTTCAAATGTGCGAAGGGAAATCATGATCATCTTTAAAGTAAAGGGATACATTTTTTAAAACAAATTTTCTTCCAAAACTCCTGGTGCACACATATTACTGAAGGGTATATTGTACCAGTTCATAAGCACTAATTATGATTGGATTATGTCCAATTTTATGCTTCTGAAGTTTCATTGGCATTCTGCATGCATTACTGCATTTAAAATTTTGTGATGTGAAATGATCATGTGTTTCCACACAGGAAATGACTGGGTGGCTAAAACTTGGTCAGACCATATTTCATACCAACTTGAAATAATTCTTGCAAATCAACACATTCTTACTTAAACTGGTTGTCATTGCAGTATTTTTTACAGTTCTATAAAAATTGCAAAATTAATCTGATCATCCATTATTGGTGAAAGGGACACTTCTCTCGAACTCTCTCATGATCCACTCTCAATCAGGATACTTGTTAATTATGTTTTTCTTAATTTTATTCAGTTTCTGTGTCAATAAGTTAATGAGTAAGAGGTGTGTAGACATTGTTACCTGTATAATCTCTGGACAGTGGACAGTAAAATCTCCTTGCAAAAAATACCATTAAAACAAATTTTTCATCATAACAAACTTATTTCCAAGTCCCAACAGAATTCTATAGGGAAATCCTATAGAGTAAATGTTTAAAAAAATATCATTATGACAAACTTTCCGAATCCAATACTGTATGACAAACTTTTTTAAAGGAATATGCTGGTATGATTTTTTTAATGAAAAATCCCCCATGAAGGCAGGCACAGTCTTTCATTTCCCATTCAAAATGTGACTGAGACTAGTTCTTGGGACATAAGGTGGAATAAATGACAAAGTTTCTTCAAAATTCACGTGAACATCCAGGGCCAGATTAAGGTGGGTGCTATTGATGCTGCAGCATTAGGCCCACAGGAGAAATAGGCCCCTGGAGAATTTGAAAAAAAATTCCCCAATTTGGGAAATCAAAATATTTTTTAATTATGAAAATCTGGCAAAAACAGGAAAGAGGCAAAATGTTTTCATGATGAAGAAGAAATCAGGCACCAATAAATCAATTCCAGCACACTGCACACGTAAAAACCTTTGAAGAGGAAACCAGATGTATAGGAGATGAAAATCAGTTGAGAGCCCACAATCATTTCTGCATTGAATAAGGAAATCAAGGCCAATATGGTCAGAAACAGGAAGATGCAGTTACAAGGAATCATAGCCAGGAGAAAATTCATCTGGCCCTGGTTTTAATCATGCAGTTACAGTACATCCTAGTTCTGTATACAGTGAGTCCCACACAACAAAAGTAAACTGTTTGTTGCTGAGTTTCATTATGCAGAACTTTTATTGTGTGAAAGGAATTTTCCCTAGCGATTACACTAATATAATTGGTTCCATCATGCATCAACCAGCACTCGACCGATACAACCATAAAGGGCAGACAATAAAAAAATTGTGTTTTTTTCAGCAAAAAGTTGTGAATTGGAAATTATTTAACGTTAAATTGTGTTAGTCATTTTAACACTTGCTTATATAATTTTTTTCAATTTCTCGAATAAAAAAATCAAGATGCAATAATATATATTTACAGTCTATACCCCAGCTCTTTTCTCTTGTTACTCTAAAATTTTGGAAACTTTCCAAATTTTACATCACAATTTCATCCCATGTGAGCATTTTTGGCCAAAAAATGCCCTTATGTGAAACAATTTTTTATATGAGGGTCACAATAATACTTCCCCATCTGAATTTTTTGTCATGGGAATTTTTTCTTTTGCAATGGTTTGTGAAGGGGAATCACTGTACAATATACACTGTATGCTGGAGTAAGTTTAAATTATTGAATGAAATACTGTAATTTTTATCCAGATTCAGGATGAGATCGAGGAAGTTAGTTTCAATATTTTCTCACCAAAGGGTCAAAAGATTTAATTTCATCAAATTTTTCTGCAAATTTGTCAATGAGATTTTTGACAAATCTTTCCCCCGTGAAGTTTGGTGTAAAATAAGATGCAATATTGCTGTATATTACTGCATTTATGCTGAAGTACCACCTATAGTACGAGATACACCCAGGGTTTTTCAGTCAAAAATATAAAGGATGTTATACAGTATCCCCATAATTATAATTTGCGCACTCCAGCATCTTTAAAGACTCAAAAATTGCAATTCTGTACTGTATTTTGAAGATAAGACCAGTCAAATTTAAATTTAGACACAAATGCATTCTGAATCCAAGTGATGCTAACTTTTTTTTTGTTGCCTGGATAAGGTTTCCTGTTGAAATCGTTCCAGAAACACTCATTTCTATATATAGAATCATGTATAACACACACCTTAAATTCTAAAACGTTTTCAAAATTTTAATCCCATAGATATGATGCTCACCCCATTCCCTTTCAAATTTGAGAAAACGCGGAAATGTGGTATACTCAAATTAAATAGAGTAGATAAAGTATGCATTGATTCATTAATTTATACGCTTTAAAAATGCTGATAAAGAAAATTATACGCACAGCACTTGAAACAATGTTTAATACCTCTTAATTGCAGGTGACGCAATGACAAAGTCGGCCAATAAACATGTAATTGTTGTATCTTTCATTTTTCGCATTTTTTCAATTCCCAGGCTATAGCCAACACCTTACGGAAGCCACATTGAGTGGGTAAGATGACAGTCATATCCATTTTTTGATAATTGAGGTACAGTACATTATTGGGTACAATCCACCGTACCAGAAAGTGGGGGTCAATATAATATTTTTATGACTGGAAATTTGGTAGGTTTGGAGTACAGTAATATGATTCCCTTTGAAATTCTCCCAGAAGTTAATAATCTATTCACTTGGACCTATTTTTTGTTTAGAAATAGGTGCTGATGTATCTTGACTTAAATAAATGGAATAAGCAACTCATCTGTCTTAGAAGAAGTACAGAAGGAAAGTTTCTGTAGTCACTCGTCAGTGAAGGAGAAAGCAGAAAATTTTTTTTAGAATAAATTTCGTGTAGTGAATTGAGAAATTTTGACACAAAACAAGATTGCCAGAATTGCATCCATAAGGTGTTGGCTATAGCCTGGGAACAATTTGTCGGAATTACGAAGAAAACCATTGCAATTAAAAAATGTAATCAGCATTTGTGCGTCATTCATTTCATTTTGTCACATCATGCTTGTTTGGTTCAAAATTGCCAGGTGCATCTGACCTGCAAAGTGTTACGGTTTTCACTGGTGGTGTAGTTTCTCGCCGGAGAAGGAAGCCACGCCAGGGAAATTCCGCGCCACTGCACCCCCCATCCCCTCACTCCCTATCCTCATCACTCTCTCTTTCACGCACACTAGTGACAGACTTGAGGGTTTGCGTTTACAGTGCAGTTGGAATTACGAAGAAAACCATTGCAATTAAAAAATGTAATCAGCATTTGTGCGTCATTCATTTCATTTTGTCACATCATGCTTGTTTGGTTCAAAATTGCCAGGTGCATCTGACCTGCAAAGTGTTACACCTTCACGGGTTGGAAAGCAAATTAAACATAGAGAGCAGCAGGAGTAAAAAATGGCCGCGCGCAAGAAACGATAGTGAGGTACAAGCTGACATTGCTAAAGCTTAATAGTGCCCATATTTGTTGGAATTATGTGACACTGGATTAAGTGGAGCATTGTCTCGGTCAGTTTTGCGGTAGGGTTCGTCGTCAGCGTCGAATCTTGACTAATGCGGAACTTCAGATACTTCGCGTTCCTTATCTACACAATTCTTCAACATGTAATTCGTATCTGCAAGCATGCGCAGTTCATGAAGTCACTCATTTTTGGCATTGAGGGATGGAGTGGTAGGGAACAGCCCTCTGGAGGGGCAGCGTGGAAGTGAGTTGCGTTGAGTTTGAAAGTGTACCATAACGTCCGGTCACCCATATTTGTTGGAATTATGTGACACTGGATTAAGTGGAGCATTGTCTCGGTCAGTTTTGCGGTAGGGTTCGTCGTCAGCGTCGAATCTTGACTAATGCGGAACTTCAGATACTTCGCGTTCCTTATTTGTGTCGTGTGGCTGTGTGGCACCATCCTTTTCATCTTCCGATCTCCGAATGGGGAAGCCAAAAATGCAACAGCTCTGGAGCCGGTGGAAGACGGAACGCTTTCCGCCTGGTCTTCCAGAATATCAGCGATCCAGTCCCAGTTACACGACATGAGGGTGGAACGAGACAATATTCTCGCTCTTCTGAACGATTGTTCCCATTGCAAGAAAGGAAATCCTTCCTTTGTGGATAACCAAATTGTTGAGAAAACTTCATCGGGTGGATTTGATCGTAAGTTCTCTACCTAATCCTCAGATTTACTCGATGCAAACAGACAATGTATGTTACTTTTTAAAATATTTTACCGTGAAGACTTGATGAATTATTCCGTGGTTATTCTTGTATTCACTCTTTCCATTCGTCAAAACTAATAAAATTGACTGCAGCATTCATTCCGTCGCGAGGAGTCTGAATTTTTAAACTTCTACGTATGTTCAGCTTTCTATCGTATGCTTTTCCGTTCTCACCAGATGTTCGAAATTATATACTCATTAGACCCGTGCATATGCTATGTCATCGCTCGTCGGCATTGAAAACCCGACAATTTTTTTTTCTATTATTCACAAATGCTAAGTTCAGCATTTTCCTCATTGTTCCTCTGTTGTGCGCAAATCAGTGGCTAACTCTGAATCCCCTTAAAGGATATATAAATTCTTACCCAAAATACTATCATGGTTTTTAAAGCTGGATTTTTATGAATACAGTATAACAACGCTCAATTATGCAGTAGAATCCCACAAACATCTTGAAGTCAGCATTGAAAACTAGAAAATTGTCGTAATCATTCTTGTTTCATGTTTCAGTTGACACCATTCCTGGTCCAGCATTTGAATCTGCACGACGTGGGGTAGAAGAGCAGATACGAGAATTGTGGTGGTTCCTGTCGAATGAGTTGAAAGCCTTGAAGAGTGATGTCGGGAATGCGGCAAAAAATCGACCCCAAGATGCATTGGTACACTCTCTTGAAAACAATGTTGAAGACTTGCTCAAGCTATCAACCGATCGGTTTAGGTATGTCCCTCGTTCTGCCTTGATATACTGTATATTTGCATGAATAATTTTTTATGCGCATGATGCACGAAATATGACTTTCTTTGACTAAAAGCATATTATTTTCTGGTTGATTCGTAACACCCGTTTATTAATTTTTTTTTCCAATCATTCCAATATATTTCAGAGTTCTTCAGAGGCACGTGAAGCGACTCAAAGAAGACAGTGATCAGAAAGGATGGCGGGAACAAGAAGCGTTGGAGTTGTCTAGCTTGGTTCAGCGTAGGCTGGATTATTTGCAGAATCCCATGAATTGTCGAACGGCGAAAAAACTCGTATGCACTCTGAGTAAAGCGTGCGGTTATGGCTGTCAGCTGCATCACCTCGTGTATTGCCTCATAATGGCATATTCATCGCAACGTACTCTCATTCTTAGATCTCAAGGATGGAGATACTCAAAAAAAGGGTGGGAGTCACTTTTTCTTCCACTATCTCGTACTTGTAACGAGACGAATACTCAAAATATTGTCCATTGGCGAGGTTGTAAGTATGCTGAGGATGATTTCCTCGTTTCATAATGTGAAATATTAGTTTCTTATTTTAGATTCTGGAAACGAAAATGATCAAGAGGTCCTGTTGCCGATCATAGATGCGATGAAGCCACGAGTGCCTCAGTTGCCACTATCAGTGCCTGTCGATCTATTCGAATCCTTGAAGAAATTCCACGGAGATCCACCAGCTTGGTGGATTGGGCAAATGATATTTTTTCTCACACGTTATCAGCCTGATACGGACAAATTCATCACGGAGAATCAGATCAAGATTGGCTTCCACACGGACACGCCAATAGTCGGGTAAAAACGAAGATCATTCTGAGTTGATTTCATTATTTTTATCGCCCGAGACGGAACCTTTGATATAAGTTCATTAAATCGAATTTATTCGATAGCTTCATTGAAGATCAACTTCTATTTAAATTATAATTCTGTGTTTTTATTTATGTTTTATTTTAATTGAACATTTGCCGATTTCGTGCATTTTTTGTTGCTTGCAGAGTCCACATTCGGCGGACGGACAAAGTTGGCTCCGAAGCAGCTTTCCATTCCGTGGATGAGTACATGGTAGAGGTAGAAGACTGGTTTCAGAACCATGATGTCGAACGATATCCTCTTGCTGCAGTGCCGCGTCGCGTATACGTGGCTTCTGATGATCCTGAAGTATTCAAAGTTCTTCAAAGATCCTATCCAGCGTACGAAGTAATCGGCAGCCCCGATATCTCGAAAACCGCAGCTTTGAATACGCGATATTCTCATAGTTCTGTTATGGGTGTTATTTTCGACATTCACAATCTGGCGAGAACTGATTTTCTCGTCTGCACCTTTTCTTCTCAGGTGAGTACTGTATTATTTTTATGCAGGGTGTAGACGATTTTTGTATAGAGTAATCACAAAATGTTCGAACTTCGAAGATGTGTTATTTCCTTTTTTGTTAGGTTTTGAGAATTACCTTTCCTCTTTCGACGGGCAATCGTTTAACTGACGACTTATAAAGCTTTTTTCATTTCATTGACTGAACGATATAATGAAATCCGAGATATCGTGAAGCGATTCCTTGGCATCTGAAACTCTCTTACGAAATTTTCGAAACTTGAGCAAGAAAGATTAACACGAGTGACCGGTCTGGTCCGCATTAAGAAAAGAAGTACAGTATTTGCTACTTTCAGGTGTGCCGTGCGGCTTACGAGGCAATGCAATCAGTTAATGTGGACGCCTCGAATCGCTTCAAATCCCTGGACGACATCTATTATTACGGCGGCCAGAATGGCCATAAGCGCCGCGCAGTTTTCCCGCACCATTCAGCAAACGACGGGAAACATAGCGAGAGTTCTCCGCTAAGAGGGGAAATAGATTTTGTTCCCGGCGACCTGATCGGCATCGCGGGAAATCACTGGAACGGGTATTCCGTTGGTACTAACGATCGCAGCGGTCACAAGGGTCTCTTTCCTACGTACAAAACGGAGGAGGTGGTTCAGGTCGCTGATTTCCCCATCTACCCCGAGGTCCCGCGACGGGACCCTTCGAAAGAGCTTGGCATCCAGGCGTGAGTCCCGAATGTGGCGGTGTTTTGCTGGACAGTATTGATGTGATCAAGGAGCAACGTTGACTGGTTCCTAATTATTTTCTCTCATTGTTTCGTGTTTGTTGTCCTCGTGGTTTGTAGACAGTATTGGCGACTTGTTCTAGAAATGACGCAAAATTCACGAACTGAAAAAAATGTATTTCAGCGACAAATTCTTGATGATTAACCTCGACCAGAACAGCGTCTTTGAAACCGTACTTGTGAATTTCATTCTTTTCAATTCCAATTCATTTTATGGCTTGAATTGCGAATGTTTCTGCCCAAGATTTTTCTCGCTCCGAAAAATATTTTTTTCGATCGGACGTTAGGGCGTGTTTATTGTTGACTCTTTTTTTTGCACCCTGGGCTGTCTGCATCAATTCCTTCTGGAACGTGAATCTGCCATGATCAATAAGGATGTACTTCATCCGAACAATTTAAATTCTTTTGAACTGAGATTCGAATTCGTAAGCATGAAGTACGGCATTTCTAGTCCAAATCACGA
The DNA here is from genome assembly GCA_905338405.1 of Notodromas monacha. Taxonomy (NCBI): domain Eukaryota; kingdom Metazoa; phylum Arthropoda; class Ostracoda; order Podocopida; family Cyprididae; genus Notodromas; species Notodromas monacha. The sequence continues at coordinate 48,012 of CAJPEX010000108.1, read as the reverse complement.
TTTTTTTTCCACGAGTCAAAGAATTATAGACTCAAGGTTCTTGAATAAGTTTGACGGTTTTTTTTTTAACTTGCCTTCAAGCAAGATGTTATTTATCTAGTTTCCTGAATCAATGTCTCAAAGATTTTTTGGGTTCCTTCATTCCTTGTGAATCCCCTGGTGATAGTTTCGAAAGATGGAATATTTGAGTTTGCTTTATGGTCGTAGTTTATTATTCAAACCAGTGCTTGAAGGTTCTTCGCATCAAATTTATGACGAAGTGATGCGCCGATCAGTTGAGTCGCAAGAATTTTTTTTTTCATGTGATTGCGCGGGAATTTTGTTCACATGTTACTTTTTGTTGGAAGTTCCGCAGAATGATGGATCGACTACAGGGTCTGACAAGATGCTTGATTTTAAGTTGTGATTTCCGTCGTTTTGTTCCAAGGTTGGATTTGAATTGCTGAGGCATCTGAAAATGTACTGTTAGCATTTGAAAGCTCCGAAGGGAGAGCATTGCTTGTTTTAATTTATTATCGGGTACGATTGTTGCACATTCGTGAAATCTACGATGGTTGTGATACATGAGCACTGTGCTTATTTCATTCCTCGTATGTCCATTTGTACTTGAAGCTGTTTCTCGTTTCCAGATAGTCATCTTTAAAGCTAGAACCGGAATTGGTGTGCATGAATACATTTCTTCACGCATAATTTTGCACTGAATGGTCACGTGACGATACTGCGAGGCCCCTTTGCCATGTCGGCCAAAGAAATTTCGTTGGCCTTACAATCCGCATCCCCGCAAGAGCGGAAAGCAGCGTTTCAGCGACTGTCGGAATCGATCAAGAAAGATGGTATTGTGCTACTTTTTACTAGATATAATGCGAGTCTGTGGGATACAGTTCTTCTGTCATTTTTAGACGTTCCGGAAGGTGCTTTCAAGGCGATATGTAAGCTTCTTCCACCTACTCTCCCACTTTATCTTGACGGGAGGTCGCAGAGCCTTGTAAGAGACCTGCTGAGTCTGCTTTTCAAGCAACATGGAGCTAAGCCATTCCCGTATGTTGTTGGTATGCTTGTTGAAATAGCCGATTCTTGGGTCTCTTCTGGAAACCCTACGTAAGTATGATTTATTTACTTGATTTTTTTGAAAAAAATTCTTGGAAGATTTGTAAGTCACCTACTTCGGAGGAAACCAGGCTTGTAGATTAAATTTGAGCTGATCGTACTTACTTTTCCGCCCGTAATCTGAAGGTGAAGATGTGATTTATTGGTTTTGGTTTATTTAGCACCAACTGCAATTGGGAATCAGCTCAATAAGCGGCGAATTATATTTTCCTGTCAATAAAAAAACGGAGTATTATTAGTCTCATCTGAAAAAAAACGATGCTGGAGTTATACGCAACTCGTTTCTCATGTAATTCCTGGCAGATTTCCAGTTTTCTGTGCTTTTCATTGTCAAGGTCCACCAGATGAGTCCTGTAAAATAGTCGCGTGCACTGCATCTGGTCCACTGTTGTTTGTAGCGTCCTCCAGATTTTAATGTAGTCGTGTACTTCGCACCTTCGTGTATTGGAAATCGAAAGTTGTTAAGGTTAAAATGAGTCGTTGACGTTGATCTGAGGATGTTCCATCACCTCCAACGACGTTTCGTAAGCGGCTTGGGAAATTTATCTAAGGTTCAATATTTCAAGTCCGAAAAGATTGAACCGTTTTATTTTGTCTTATGTGCAGTGGATATTTCTGTTTTCTTTGTTTTTTGCGACAAAAAAAGAATTTCTCACTTCTTTCAGGCGTGCGACGGCTAACTTTGCGGCCACTGCGCTGCGATGGTCCAGCATCGCATCTCTCGAGATCGATGAGAATTTGAAGCAGACAAACATAGCAGACGTTAAGAAGTTGATACGTGCTCAAACGTGTTTCTACGCATGTGTGAGATTAGCCGGAGTACTGAAGCTTTTAAACAAATGTAACGACTTGCTTTTCGGGCTATGGGATAAACGGTCTACACTACTCAGAGCCACTGTGGACACGCTTCAGGAAGGAGAATTGACCACACGGGACCTGATATTTGCGTCTCTAGCGTATTCGAAGTACTATAAATGTGCTGGAAACGTCTGTGATTCGTTGAAGGTATTTTACCACGTTTTTATGAACTCACTTTCTTGTCTGTTTGATTGTCTGGATCAAAATTTGCAACTCAAATTTCGCCCCCTGACTAGCTAGCAAGCTGAAACTTTCAGGATAGCTTAGAAACTGATGACAATGCAATCTTTTGTGAAAAGAATAATTATAAGAATATTTTTTAAAAAGAATAGAATAATTATAGTAGATTTCTTTAATATAATAATAAAGTTGCTTTGCATCTGGCGTACGCACCAACTTTGAGCAGGTTTTCCTTGGCCCCAAGAAAAAAACCCATGGTGAACTGAATTGGTCACAGAGGTCCGAGTTCAATCCCACCCCATGGAACATTTTTTTTTCTAAAAACTTTTCCTATTTTTTCTTTTGTGCCGCCTGTCTGGTGTTATTTCCTAAATGCAGTTCACAATATTCTGATTTCGAATACTACTGTATAGGGATTCAATTATTGCATGACTCGAACAATAAGTTTCACAGTGCATTGAGGAAGAAGAAAAATTGCAATCATTTCCATAAGCATTCAACCGCTAGTTTGTGACCCCGTCACTTGATATTTTAATCGTTGAGAATACTTTTTTTTTACCAAGTATAATTCAATCACGGCTACTTTCTAGTGCTTAGTTTGGGCCACGACTGCAGAGAACTACATATTATTAACTCGCTTTCTTGTCCGTTTGTTTGTCCGGATCAAATTTTGCTCACTTCCTGACTAGCTAGCAAGCTGAAACTTTCAGGATAGCTTAGAAACTGATGACAATGCAATCTTTTGTGAAAAGAATAATTATAAGAATATTTTTAAAAAGAATAAAATAATTATAGTAGATTAAAAAATTAATCTAAAAAACCACGTTTTCATAAAGCAAAAAATAACCTTAAACGTGGTGCGCATGAAGATTGTTGGGAAGAAGTGAAATACAAATGAAATAGATGCGCACCACATTTGAGGTTATTTTTTGCTTTTTGAAAACGTGGTTTTTTAGATTAATTTAATCTACTAAATTTTTAATCGTAAGACATCACAAAGAGTGGTATTCAAGTCTTTGTTCAGAGTCTTACACTTTTGGAGAAATACTGCAAATAAAATCAAATTGTTGTGTATGATAGACGGCTGTAATTTCTGCATTTTCTGCATTTTTGTATTAATGTTCTGTAATCTGGAAAGTATTAATCAATTCAAAAGATAACTTGAAAAAGTACTATGCAGTAATGTATTGAATTTTCCATCTTTTAGTCTACCAATAAAATTAAAAAAAGAGAATATTTATTCTGGAAACAATAGGTTAATTTTTTTGCTGCATTTCAATGTGCATTAGCTTTATATCGACTGCATAACTTCAAAAATTAGGAAACTATCCTGAGAAAACTGTTCCCTATTCTTCTTCCCTCAGCACTTCAAAATATTACATTGAATGAAATCATTGCTCAACGCCATTCTCCCGACAATTGAATTATTTTTCCGAATCACCGGACGAGAAAGTCAGATCTCGGTAGACGGATGATTTTGAATCAATTGGAGCTTGAAAAAAGGTTCTTCGGTAAGCGTTTCTTATAAAAACGTAAAATTAAATCAAAATCATACAAATATACTGTAGTACAAAAATACTGTAATGGGAAATCTTCAGAAATCATTTTTATAATTCATTCCTACAGACAAAACGAATTTTTATACAGTTAAATTAAAATGGGATGTAGAAGATAAAGCCGTCGATCACTTACCGAAAAAAATTATGTCGAAGATTTTTTTTTTCGAAAATGGCAGACCTTGCGCAGAAACTTGAACGGTTTCCTCATATGGAACGCTAAGCAAAATGTTGCCCAAATACCATACAGTATATCATATTGAATTGAATGTCATTTTATTTTCTCGATTCAATCAGGCGAACATCCTGGAATGGTTGGCTAAAGGAATCATCAGCAGCAAAACCAAACCCGACATTCGTCTTGCGGAAAGCTGCAGCTTTGTTTTGAAAAGCATCTCGCTAGAAGAATTTAAATCGACTTTGTTCCCTGTCATCAGCAAAGCCTTGCTGAGAAGTCCCGAAATAATTTTACAGTTCCTCGCCGCCATGGTCAAAGTCCTTACTATTGACATATCTACCTTATCTGTGGAGCTGACGAAAACATTGGGCGCATCGCTCACGTCCAAAGAAGACAGCGTTCGTGAGGACGCCGTTGCGTTATGTTACAGCTTAGCACTGCAGAGTGGCGATGAGGCAGCCGTGCAAGAAATGGTTAAAATCCTATTCCAACTGTACAATGGATCACAAGGGAAATTGGTTGTGGCTGCCCACAAAATATCCGTTTTGCAGGCAAGTATTTCTGTGAAGTTTGATATTTTGTTAGTTTGACGAAAGCGTTTCGAAACAAACTTGATGGATCTCCCAAAAATCGTTATTATTATTATTTTTTTTTTCAAATTTCCAAATTACTTTGTTGTCTATAAAGATTGCTTCATTTATCGGTTTAAGGCCTTTCGATTTTTTTTCGAAAATAAGAAGTTGTTGATCTGAAATTTTCTTCACACGTGAATCTGAAAAATCTTTATCGTGTAATATTGTGTGGATCCGATGAATTGGGTACAATTGACGTGCCTTAGTGCTTCCATGGAATTGATTAGACCGGCATTAATGATGCTAGTTGCATATTTTTGAAAACTTTTTGGTCCTTCAGATTTTATTGATGGCTATATTGAATTTTTTAGGGTATTGGCAAAATGAGTTCGCACTGTGCCGGGGCAAGCGTGGTTCCACGTCTTGGAGAATTCTCCGCTGAAAATTTCCTGAAAATCCTCCAAAGTGAAGGTAACTTCCATTTTGTATATATATTTTTTAAACTTGGCTCCAATTCATCTACCTTTGTTTTTTGCTTAGTTCACGAAGGTACTTTGATAACCTGCATAGAGCAGGCTCACTGTTGGTTCAGCAGAGGTCTTCCTGCTGAAAGCGGCTCTAAAATAATTGCGGCTCTGCTGGTGAGTAGAAAAAATCGATCTATCATTTTAAACGTTTCATCTTCGGCAACGTGTTTCCTGAGACAAGGTGTGCTATTTCAGGAATTAATGAACAGCAAAAACGCGACAAGCAATGTACGAAATGGATACATTCGTCTAATCCGCACGTGCTGCGTTAATAGTGAAGTCAAAGTCGATTCCAAGTGCCTTGCGTGCCTCGTAAAATACGTCGAGAAGTCCGTTGGATCAGCCAGCCAGGCAAGTTTTTCTCCCCCTCGAAATTGTTTTTAGAATATAAGCTGGTTTTTCTCGTTTTGTCAAGTTAATTCATTGTGAAAATTGATTTTCTTTCGTCTATGTTTTCTATGAAATCAATCGAGTGATGTGTATGATTCGATTTTATAACTAGACATCGGTTGCTGGGGAAGGGTTGTCAGCAGCATGTCTTCTCTTGGAACTTCAAGCCCTGGGAAAATGTGATACATCCCCAAGTCTACTTACTCAAGGATTTTGGGATGCTGTTGGCGGAAAAGTCGCCAATTGCGTTTTCCTCTCTGATCGTTTTGTTGTTTCAGCGAGCCCAGAAAGTGAGGTTTTCTTTTTATTGTACTGTATTAAATTGAAAAGCATATCTGACTCCTTTAGACCAACAAACCGTTCTTCTGCTTTGTGAACGATTGCTAACGGAGCATGAAGAGCGTATCGAGAGGAACATCAATAATATCATGCGAGCCATGTTAATTGTCTTGTTCCAATGGGATTACGCGACCAAGAAGAAAGCCACTCCGTCATTGCGGCGGTTGGTGAAATCGCTGAGAGGACCGTTTCTGATGAAACAACTTGTAGCAACATTAGCTGAGTTCTTGCTTGAGTGTCCGAAAATGAGTTGCCCGGTAAGCCCGAGTTCATGTGAGCTTTCAAAATTCAGTTTGAGAAGCCAGTCATTTTTTGTGTATTTGTGTATAGAATTTGAGAAGGATTTTTAAATATTTATCCTTCCAGAACGATGAAGCAGAAGGCGAAATGAAAACGAAGGATTCTGAAAGCATACTTTTGAAAGCTTCTTCAGTGAGAGACGCGATTTTCCAGTTGGCCAAGGAATGCAAGAAGTCGACGGATCCGTCGTCAAAAATAGAAGCAGAAAATATGTCTGTTCAACTGCTTGTTCCTGTTCATCATATATCTCTATGTATGTATGTCTCCGATTCGAGTTAGAAGTCTATTTCAACTCACATTTCCGAACAGATCAATTGGACAAGCATATTTGGGAGAGGATGATCCGAGAGCTTAATTTGGACATCGAAGAAACCCTTTCCAAAAAACGGAACGATGTCGTTGCATTAATCACTGAAGAATTCAGAGGGCTTGAGGTGAACTACTGGTCTTTTTTTTTTTTTAAATAAAAAATTACTATGTTTCATTAGGCGGAGAAAAATGCGCTCAAAACGCTGGTCCGGATCGCTCCAGAAATGATTGTTGAGCCTGTGGTCGAGTTTGTTGCTAAGGAATGCCGTGAACAAAAGTACTTCCAAGTAACGCAAGAGGAATGCGCCATACATGCAACGAGCTCGGGAACATTGTACAAACAATCCATAATTGAGGCGTAAGAGCTTCGTCTTCATGAATATCCTCTCATTTGTCATTTTTTTATATTTTTTCTTCCAGCTTACGACAAGAAAATGCATTAAATGCAAAAAATATGAAACGTGAAAGCAAGGCTTATTCTTACAAAGAACAAATGGAAGAAATAGAACTGAAGAAGGAATTAAGTAAGAAGAAAAAACCAGAAGCAAAGAAAGCTTTGGACTTGGACGGTTTAACGCCCAAACAAAAGGAGACTGTTAAACTCGAACTTGAAAAAGAAGAGGGAATACGATTCAGATTGGATGAGGTCTGTGCTGCTGTTGGTTTAATGATTTAATTTAAATTGCATGTAATCGATGTCTTTCTTTAGTTATTATCAGCATTCAAGAAAGTTCCTGCTGCAATGATCGAGAGCCTTCTCGAGGGAAACCGTCATGCTCTTGGGGATTATTTGATGCGTTTCATGTTCGATCTTCTTCGCTTGCTGAGCTCTCCGCTCATTGCAAAGATTAGTGCCAGTCTGTTTGTAAGATTGCGGGAATGTGCGTTTTCAACGCCGGAAGAGGCTACTTTGGGTGAGTAAAGTGTACAATAGGGTCAACTGCGACTAATTAAACCAATATTAGATATTTTTATCTTCTGAAATGTTGAAACTACTGTAATATTAAAAAATGTCGAATTCAAAGTTTATCAATTTTAATTTTGCATGATACTCGATTATATGGTTGCCTATTTCTGCATTTATATACAGTATCAATAAGAATAATTTTAGTTGCAGAATTTCAAATTGCATTTAGAATTAATCTTGAATATTGTGTAAGGTCACCAGCAAATCATCCACGCATTTGAAGAATGATCTTTCGTCGTTTGATCGGAAAAGTTTACCAACAAAAATTCATCAGGCTTGAAAGATTCAGTTTGAAAATTTTCGAAAAGACTTGTCTTTGATTATTGTCCCGGGTAATTGTTTCAATTCAAATCAATGTACCTGTATCTGGAAAATCTTATTGTTCACAAGAGACTTTCTTCCTGCTGATATCCGTAGGGGAAGAAATTTCCTACGTTACTCTTCGCCTTTGGAAGCCGGAATGTGAAATAGAAGAACGATGGTTGCAGGAGCCACTCAAGGATGCTGCGGAGCGTGTGATTACTTCTCTTCATGCCCTCATTTGTGGTAAGAAGCGTGAACCTGAGTTTGACGAAGATGGAAATAAAATTGAGTATGAACCGGAGATGCTACACTTCCCGAAGTTCACTTACTCATTTCCCATGATCACTGCTACGTTTGGGAAGAATTCGAACACTTCATGGAGCAACGGAGAGAACTTGTTACTCGCTCTGAAGGTGCTTAATTTTACTTCTAAATACGGTGTTCTTGAATTAATTTTGTGTTTCCATTTTGATGAAACGTGGAATCATTTAACGGGTATCTTTAGGTCCTGGATCTTTACGGAGCGAGGGCGAATGATACAATGCCGTTGAAAGAACTTCTGGAATTACTCGTTTACCTGATAGCAGAGAAAGATGGGACGAAAGCGCAAATAGTGGCAGTACAAGTTTTGAACCACGTTGGCCGTGCCTTGTCCGGTGTGACCGGATGTACACTAATGTCGGAAACGGAGTTGAATATATTCCTTGACGGTGTCAAACATCCTAGAGCCTTTGTTCGAGAGGCTTGCGTGCGGGCTTTGTCCTTCGCACTCAAGGCCTACCTGGACTCCATTAGACATGGTGTTGAGATTGGGAATCATCGCAACCAAAAGATCATGTTGGAAACCACTGAGCGGATATGGATTGCCAAGTTCGACAAATCGGAAGAAATTTCTTCTCTTGCGGATGCATTGTTTGAGTCTGCTGGATTGAATCAATCTCCATTGCTAATCGGTAAGCCTTTTCTCAATATCTGGCCTTTCTTGGTGGATTTTTTTACGGAGAAGATTTATTCTATTTTCGATTTATTATGTTTTGTCCGTGTGATTGGAATCATTTTTTCTGGGTAGACCGCGTGATCGAAGACGTGTGCAATCGAGACTCGTTCGAGCTCCGTGAGGCTAGTGCGAGAGCGCTTGCAGAGCTGCTTCGGCTGAACAGTTCGTTTGTTCCACAGACGTTGGAAAAACTCCTTGATACATATCAAGAGAACCTAGCTGTGAGACGAGAAAAGATTTAGAAAGAAATAAAACCTGATTGGCAATTTAATTTTATTATTTCAGATGTCCCCACCGGTTACAGATTCATTTGGTCGCGTAGTGATTGCTGCGAGAGATTTGTGGGAAGGTAGAGCTGGAATTGCCTCTGCCATCATGGAGGTTGCACCCCATCTCGACCCGGACTCCGTGGTCCAACTCATGAGTTTCTTCGTTCGCGATGGACTCGGAGATAGACAGCCGGATGTTGGCAAAGCCATGCTCCAGGCTGCACTGACTGCTGTGGATGCCCATGGGAAGGTGAAATACGGTATCTTGGGCTTTGCTGGTTTCATTAACTAATTTTTGTCATTAATGTCAGGAAATGGTGATGCAGTTGCTGCCTTTGTTCGAAAGCTTTCTGGACAAGGCGCCTCTCACGCGTGACTTCGATAGTGTTCGTCAAGGAGTTATCATTTTAATGGGGTCGCTTGCAAGGCATTTAGAATTGCAGGATGCGAAAGTCAAACCTATTCTGGGAAAATTGGTGCAGGCGCTGTCCACTCCATCTGAGCAGGTTTGGTATATATTCATTTTTCAACTTGACATACATTTAATAAATATTGTACTTCTTTTCCCGCCATATATTTGGGTTCTTTGGAATCCAGCCTTCATAGTCCTCGAAATGAGTATAATATCTGTAAAATATGCTTCATATTACCAATTATGTTCAAGTTTCACGAATTTTTCAGGTGCAAGCCGCAGTGGCGAGCTGCTTGCCGCCGCTTGTACCCTCATTGGGTCCTGAGGCGGACCAGGAGATGCTTGATAAGATGATGCGGTCTCTTCTGGAAGGAACTGATTATGGACAAAGGCGAGGAGCTGCTTTTGGCATCGCAGGTTTTGTCAAAGGTCTTGGAATCCTTGCGCTGAAACAGAAGAACATCATGCCTCGAATAACGGATGCTATCCAGGACAAGAAGAATGCGCGACATCGTGAGGGTTCGTATACTATGATCAAATATGCATCTTCACTTTCGTCAAATCTTCGCTTTGTTTTTTCCTGATGGCCAGAATTGTTTGACTTCAAACGGTTTTCATATTTTCGGTAATCGTTTTGAAATCGTGAAGGTACTTCATTTTATTGTTCTTCGCTTCGGAGCTTTGTCTTCCAGTCTGACGCCTGAAGTAAATTATTTCAATTGTAAATGTGTTGTTTTTAATTCATGAGATTAACCGAGTCCCCGCTCGTTCTTTTCTGCAGGTGCGCTGTTGGCGCTAGAACAGTTGTGCTCATCTCTTGGAAGACTGTTCGAGCCGTACGTAGTTCACGTACTCCCGCATCTGTTGCTGTGTTTCGGCGATCCGGACCAGTACGTTCGAGAAGCAGCAGAAGAGTGCGCTAAGGCGGTGATGGGCAAACTCAGTGCCCATGGAGTCAAACTCGTGTTGCCATCGTTATTGGCTGCCTTGGAGGAGGATTCTTGGCGAACGAAAACTGGTTCCGTAGAATTGCTGGGAGCTATGGCATTTTGTGCTCCAAAGCAGTTGTCGTCGTGCCTTCCGAACATTGTACCAAAACTAATCGAGGTTTTGGGTGATTCTCATCCGAAGGTCCAAAAAGCTGGCACTCAGGCTTTGAAGCAAATCGGGTCTGTCATTCGAAATCCTGAAATTCAAGGTTAGTTTTTGCTCACGACATTTTCCAGCAAGAGGATGCCAGTGGTGTTTAGATCAAAGAAAGTGTGACATTTATTTTATATCTGCCACAGATGCTTTTATTCCAAAAATTACGTGGCTTCCAGCAGCTTGCGATTCGTAAAAATATATCAAATAATTAAATTTTATAGATTCTATATGAAAGTTTAAAAATCGTAAAGTAGTTTCTATTATTCGAGCTTTAGTCAACCTCATTGTAGCACTGCAGTTGATCTTTCGTGCCAGAATTTGCTATAAGCGAGAAAAAAGGCTTGTGCACCTCACGAAGTCTTAACCAAAGTCTTTTCGTTTCTCTCTGATCAACTAATTTTCTGGGCTTATGCAGTTTATGATTTGCGGACACTTTGACTATACTGTACGTGCAGTATTATGTTTTTTTTACTGTTCGATTATCTGGGCGAAGGTATCTTTTGATTACTCTGCGTAATCGGAGTTCCTCTTCGTTGCATAAATGCAGCTTTGAATAATCAATAGTTTGCTCTGTTCTCACTAAAGCCTCTACTTTTATAACTTCCAGCGCTCGTTCCAATTTTGTTGGGCTCGGTGGAGGATCCGTCGAAGAAAACCTCGATTGCATTGAATGCCTTGCTGGACACTCAATTTGTTCATGCCATTGATGCACCCTCGCTAGCATTGATCATGCCAGTCGTTCAACGTGCCTTTCAAGATCGTTCGACGGAAACGAGAAAAATGGCTGCCCAGATCATTGGCAATATGTACTCTTTGACCGATAAGAAGGATTTGCAGCCTTATTTGCCGAGTATTATTCCAGGATTGAAGAATTCTTTGCGAGATCCTGTTCCTGAGGTACGTTGCTTTCCGGCGGAGAGTTTATTGACCACTGTTTCTCCTTGCATTTCTTCAAGTGGTTTCATTGTTTCTCGTGTTCCTTGTGCTCTCTCAGGTCCGATCCGTTTCTGCGAGGGCGCTTGGAGCCATGGTTAAAGGAATGGGAGAGAGTAGCTTTGATGATTTACTTCCCTGGCTGATGCAGACGCTTACATCCGAAAGTGGTGCAGTTGACCGTTCAGGAGCTGCCCAAGGACTTGCTGAAGTTGTTGGAGGTCTGGGCGCCGAGAAACTCCATCGTCTAATGCCTGGTGAATTGAAATTTTGGTTATGCTCTACTGTGCTAATTAAAATTTGAATTTAAGTATAACAACTAAAAACGGTTAAAAATGTGTGTTTTCAGATATAATTGCTACCGCACAAAGGAGCGATATTGCACCTCACGTCAAGGACGGCTACATGATGCTATTCATATACTTTCCGACGGTTTTCAAGCAGGAATTCATTCCCTACATTGGCGAGATAGTTCACCCGATTTTGAAGGCTCTTGCTGATGAAAGCGAGTATGTGAGGGCAACTGCTTTGAAAGCAGGCCAGCGGATTATCAACGCCTATGCTGATTCAGCGATTGCGTTGCTGCTTCCGGAGTTGGAACGTGGTTTGTTCCACGACAATTGGCGAATCCGTTACAGGTATGAGGTTGTTTGAATGGTCTTGGTTTTCCAGAAAAGGAAGCGCAAACGAAAGATTGATGAGAAGAATTTTCCAAATTCTCAAGTCACGTCTCGAAATTAATTTTCTTCCAGCTCTGTTCAACTCCTTGGAGATTTGCTGTACAGAATTTCGGGTGTTACGGGGAAAATGACGACAGAATCTGCGGGAGAAGACGACAACTTTGGTACCGAATATTCTCATAAGGTAAATAATTTTTGGTCGACGAGGGTTTTTTTCCCAGGCAAAATGAAGTCGTTACGTTGAATTTTTTGTTCATTTCAGGCTATTTTGGGTGCTTTAGGAGAGCAGCGAAGAAACCGAGTGTTGTCGGGCTTGTACATGGGTCGCAGCGATACTGCTGTCATGGTGCGACAGTCCGCGTTACACGTTTGGAAAGTAGTCGTCAGTAACACGCCGAAAACTTTGAGAGAAATCCTTCCGACTCTGTTCTCTGTTCTATTGGGATGCCTTGCGTCGAATTCGCCGGACAAAAAAACGGTGCGGTTCTTATCCCATTCCTATTGGAACATAATGTTTCGGACTGTTGAAACCATTTTAATGAATTTTGCAATTTACTTCTAGATTGCAGCGAAAACCCTTGGTGACCTTGTCCGAAAGTTGGGCGAACGTGTGTTGCCCGAAATCATGCCTATTCTCGAGAAAGGTCTTTCCTCGCCTCATCCAGACCAGCGTCAAGGAGTGTGTATCGGATTATCGGAAATCATGGCATCCACTTCCCGGGACATGGTTTTGGCTTACGTCGATAGCTTGGTTCCTACCATACGGAAGGCCTTGGCGGATCCCCTACCCGAAGTCCGGCACGCGGCGGCAAAAACTTACGATTCCTTACATTCCACAGTCGGAAACCGTGCGCTTGATGATATTCTTAAACCCATGCTGGAGCATTTGGTTCGTATCACCTGATGAATGATGATCGTATCATCATTCCCAAAAAATTTGACATTCCCAAAATTAAACCTGTCTGGAACTTTTCTTTCCTCTTAGAATGATCCTGAAATCGGAGAATTCACGCTTGACGGTCTGCGTCACGTGATGGCCATCAAAAGTCGAGTCGTGCTTCCGTATTTGATACCTCAGCTTACTGCGCCGCCGGTGAACACGAAAGCGCTGTCGGCATTGGCATCAGTCGCCGGTGAATCCTTGGGTCGTCATTTACCGAAAATCTTACCAGCTCTTCTGGACGCGCTAGAGCAAGAAATCGCTGAACATGGCGCGGAAAATGTTCTGCATCGCGAGGTAAGCATTTTGTGACGCGCAAAATTCTTGAGGATTGTACAGTACTGTACCTTGAAATTAAGGTCTCTGGCGACAAGTTTCTGATTCAGAATCCTTCGAGCTATTGTTAGACCAGTAATTAAAATTTTAGCTTCAGTTATTTGCATCACAGCCCAGACGTTGGCAACGTCGTTTGACCAAAACACGCTCAGTGCAACCTCGAAATTCAGCATCGCCAGCACGATACGGTTTCTTTTTATAAGAACATGGTCGCCAGATGTCACTGTCTCGAAGATTTTAAAATTGTTCGAGCTATTCAGTGGTACGGAAACTCCGTGCGAATCGACCAAATTAAAAAAAATATTTTTATTCGGTTGACAGGTAAATATCATTTTCTTACATTGATTTGATTGTACTAAAAGCTCGTGACTTCTTTCCATCTGAACCGGGGCATTGATCAGTCCACTAAATACTGTTCTCCAATATTCCGAAAACATTACGCACGTCTGCGTCAACCCAATAAAGGATAGCACGAAAGTGACACAATTTATGAACCAGTTCTCTCGTGTTTCGAGTCTTCAATTTTGCAGACGTATTGATAATTAAATTCGATAATTTCAGAAAACATTCAACGAGAGGTCTTCATTTTTGTGTTGGCTCGTGATTCATAGATACATATCCAGTAAAAAAAAAACCTCAGCAATTTTTATTACCATTTAATGTATTTTAATCTTGCGCTTCCTGTAATGCTAAGAGTTTACATTTTTTTTATAGTTGTTGGAGCAATGCCAGGGTGTGATCCTTCCGGTGACTGATGATGTTGGGGTCAGGACGATAGTCGACATACTTATGGAGGAGTACGCTCGGAAAGCGAGGACCCATGCAGGCGGGGATGCTGCAAGAAGAGATGCTCGGAAAGTTGTCGCTGCTCAGAAAGATGATGGCAAGGAGCTCAAGAGAATTGCTGCGGTCATGTTGTTGTCGGGCTTCTGTGTCAGAACTAAAGTTGACCTCACCGAACTCGTGCCGCAGCTTATGAGAGGGCTTTTGCATTTGTTTACTGACAAGGATCCCGTTATCCTTCAGGCATCATGGGAAGCTCTTTCTGCTGTTACAAAAGTACGTAGGATTTCTTCGTTCTATTCATTGTATCCGTAATCGTTTAAAATGTTCTTTTTTTTAACGTTTGCTGCTCGTTTTTTTGTACGGTGTGTTAAGTTCCAAAATTATTTCGTTACCTTTCAGACGCTTGATGCCAAAGCTCAACTGGAATACGTATATGAATTGAGGCAATCTATCAAATTCGTTGCTTCGGATTTGCCACCTGGAGTTCTTCTTCCCGGCTTCTGTTTGCCGAAGGCCAGTCAACGTTTTTCTATATTTTTATCGTGATTGTAACGTTGCAACTCTTTGGTCATCAACAGGGTGTGGCTCCCGTTTTGCCAATTCTGAGAGAAAGTATTTTGAACGGAACACCGGAACAAAAGGAGTTGGCTGCAGTTGGAATGGGAGAAATCATTCGTCTAACTTCTGCAGAAGCCCTGAAACCGTCTGTGGTTTCTATCACTGGACCTCTGATTCGTGTCTTGAGTGATAGGTTTGGGTACACGCTGAAGGTGGAGGTGCTCGTCACCTTATCACTGTTGATGGACAAGGTCAGCCTTCTTTACAAGTTCCGAAGATATTTGCGAACAGAGTTTTCATTGTTCAGGGGGGCGTAGGTTTCAAAAAGTTGCTGATCCGTGTAAAATATTTCAAGTTTCAAGAACAATGAAGTAATTTTTCTGCATTTCAGTTTGAGAATGTCTACGCGAGACCTAAAGACAATATTGGTAAATAACTGTGCATTACGTTGAACATATTCTGAATGCTTGATGCTTGTTGGAATGATCAACTTGATGTGTTCACGTGAAACTTATATTTTATTAAAAATGTATCTATCGTAATTATCTATCAAGACACCCTGTATCCGTTGCCATACCCATTTCCGTCCGTGCCATTGAAATTCCTAGAGTAGCACTTCAACTCATAAATTTAACATCACCTAAAGTTTTCTTGGTTTATTCACAGTTCATTTAGCGTTTTGAATCATTCGTTGGTATTAATCAATCTTTTTTCGTCTACAGGTCGGACAACACTTGAAGCCTTTCCTACCGCAACTTCAAACGACTTTTCTTCGCGCCCTGAATGATCCGAATCGCTTAGTGCGACTCAAAGCCGGTGTAGCGTTGGCGAATTTGATGAAAATACATCTACGAGCAGATCCTCTCTTCGTCGAGCTGCACACAATTATCAGGAACGGTGGAGAAGATCAAGGAGTTCGTGATACATGCCTGCAAGCGCTGCGAGGGGTTTTGGTTCCATGCGGCGACAAAATGTCGGCTTCCTTGCGGAAATCTCTGATCCAAACGTTAGTCGGATTACTCACGAATTTGGAAGATCAAACCCGATTGTGCGCCGCTGGTTGCCTGGGTGCCATGGCTAAATGGATGGATGAAGATGAAAGAAAGGCGTTTTTTGCGGAGTATATCTTTGGTAAGCTTTATCTTTGAGCTGGTTGAAATGTTTTGGAAATAAGAGAAATAACTACATATTCACGGTTCTTTTACGCCGTCAAGTTTTGTCTGCATCGCGATATTCCGTGTTCCCTTTTCATTAAAAAAAAATCATGCAACATGAGATTAAGGCTGGTGCTTGTATCAATTTTGAGTTTACGATTCGCGTGAGAGATAATTTTCAGGTCAGAAACTGAATATTTTTGTGACAAATTTTCTAACTGCTCAAGGGTCTGCAGGTATCTGAGTATACCATTGAGGTGAGAAGTCTTTTTTTTTTTTTTTAATACAGTGTAAGATTTATCCGAAGAAATATTACTTGCTTTGTTTTTTATTCCAAAACTTTCTTATCCAGTTGAACTGTTGATTAGATTTATCATTGATTTTGAAGAAGGCTTATTATTTTCGGGGTAGGGGTTATATTAATTCAGAATATGTTAAAAACTACGCGAGGTCTTCTCGGGGTAAACAGTTATTTTAAAAGAAATTCTTTTTTTTTTTCTTTTCTTGTAGATGATGACAAGACAAAGGACTGGGTTGTACGTCATGGATGTTCCGCTACCCTCAGTTCGTGTTTGAAGGAATCGTCTGAGAGTCTAATGACTCCTGAGTATGAAAGGAAAGTGCCGAAAATGTTGCTTGCTTGTCTATCTGCTGATAGGGTAAGGACGACCGTAAGACTTGTTCATCATTTTTTGCATTATACCGATCTTCAATCTTTGGCGGCAGATTCCAATTGTGATCTGTGGAGTCGAAGCGTGTGGATATCTTGTGGCTCACTGTATTCGTAATGAAGCTCCTGTTCCGGTTGATATAATCACTCCATTTGCGAAGGTCAGTGAGATCATTTACAGTACAGTACTTTATTCTTAGTTTTAATTAGCACAGTTGAATCGCAATGCTTGGTAGTTCTTTCTGGAAATGAAAATACATCATACTGAATTTTGCGGTTCCTGCAATTTATGCTTTTTAATCTACAGATGATGAATCATACAGCCAACGAAGTCAAAATTCACATGGCAACCACGATAACATACTTGTGGTTCTTCGCTCGCGACAAACTGAAGAAAGAGCGACTGAATCTGAGCAATGGAGACCAAGCGACGATCGAGAATGCTTCGAGTGCTGTTGTTCTACCAGCTGCCTTTCTCAAGCCGGTTATTCCCATGTTGGTGAATGGCACTAAGGAAAAGAATTCCCTGGTGAAATCTGCTTCAGAAATGGCTCTTGCTGCTGTCCTTGAAGTGAATTTGCCTGGAGCTGATGTTGTCCAACAGGTGGGATACCGAGAGGATCATTCGCTTCTTCGTATTTTAGTGACAACGTTTTTGAAGAAGGAAATTTATTTATTGATTTACGAACCGTCTAAGAATTAATTGTACCGCTTCGTCCATTACAGTAATCACCGTTCTGACTTCGATAGATGTCACTCGCAGTCGGATTCTTATTCAATACTGTACCTCAAATAATTGCTTGAAACTCCTATTTCTGATTTACTTCCTCTTGGATTTTAACACAGCTACAGTAGCAGAGGAGGCTTTGGTCATCTCTTTGGTCATCAACATGATCAACATGTCATCAATATGATTACATTTTTCTTATTAAATAATGAGGACCTAGTTGCTACTGTACAAGCAAATCTGTATTAATCCGTACGACGTAATCAACAGAAATTTTTATATAATTTTATGAAAGATTATTTGAGCCACGATATATTTGCTTATTTTCTTTTAGAGTTGCCTCAAAATTCTGGACCCAGGAGCAAGTGATGCTTTGTCGGATGTTATCTCAAAATTGTCGCGACGAAGTGGTTTCTCGGACCGTCCCAGGGATGAAGATGTGGACTGTACTCTTTTGACATGACCTGGTGATGGCATTCGCTATTTCATGGGTTAAGTTAAGCTTGTCGTGATGAAAAGCTTGTTGTCTGTTGACTGTCTCGCTTGTCATGATCACTGCTAAATCAACGAAGAAAGCATCGTAAGCTGCGTTGGGACATGGAAATGCGCTGTTTTTTTTTTCATTCCAAGGCAGTAATATTTTCCTACAAATGAAAGAAACTAAATTTTTCGACGAATGATACAAGTGTGTTGGGAAAGCTGCGCGTGATCGATACGCCAGTGAATAAGTCGTCACTCCCGAAAACTGAATCGTATTTGCTTCTTGTAGCTGTCGGAACTTCAATTGAATTTCCTGGGGATTATTCCTACAGAACTTTTCTTGGTGGAGGACGCATATCACTTCAGGAACAGAGAGGATCAAACCGAAACGAACTACGTCGAATTATATAAATGACATGTAATACATTTTTCCGGCCGAAATGCGTAAATTTTAACGATCATCGCAAAAGAGAAAAAGTTTGAAAAATATTTGTTTTTCAGTTCTACAGGCTTGTTTTTTATTTAAAGTAAATAATAGATCACGACCGTCGAGATTCCAGTGCAATACTCGAATTTTAAAGTGTACCGATCATTATTAAAATCGTCACTTTTAGAATCGATCACAGTAATTTCCAATTTCGAAAATTAAATCGTTTCTCCCAACAAACCCATCCACGAATGAATTACTGTACTAGTTTTGTTCTGCCTGGGCCTTTTGAGCTGTATTTGAATATGAGACAGAAACTGCATTTCAGGTTCAACATTTGGAATAAACTTCATAATACAGTACTGCACCTCTTAACATTGAAACTTATGTGAGTTTTCTAGATTCACGAAGGGCTTTAAGAAGGAATGAAGTGTACAGACGATACGAAGTACAGTAGTTGGTTCCATTTCGATGTTTCAGACTATGTTTGAGTGTCAAAAGGTAAGATATGATATACTGTATCATCAAACCCAATATCATGTTCTGCGGTAGAATGTTAGCGAATCGGAGCTCTACAAAGGAATGAACTCCAGCGAATTAAATCAAGATTCGTTTAATTCATCTTCACCAAAAAAAAAACAGGCGGTAAAAATACATTCGAAGCAATCCGTGCCGTCTTTGGCTCCTACTACGAGCCATCACATCTACTCCGTAATATACAAACGTCAAACTTCCAAGGCTTGAATCTATTCTTGACAAGATTTGATTAAAAAGGTAGATCATACACGATCACGTATTTTATTTACTGAAAGCGACATGGAGAAGTTCTCTGGATACAAAAGCGAATACGAGGAAACCCTCCAGAAATATCAATTGGGACAAGAAAAATCGTTGGATAAATCAAAACTCAAATAATGGAGGAATCGGTTTCGATCCCGCGGTGGCATCAACCTGATACAGTATTTGTTTTGAGAAAGGCTTCAGACGCGGAACGGGGGCCTATTTGAACCGATTCCCGCTGATGAAACAGCAGTGCTTGCGGCGGTCCGCCGGATGTTGGTTGCTTTGGGACGACTCGAAGATAGCGAGGGCTTGGTTTTCACCAACGTTGCCCGGGAGGCCCACAGCCGGACAAGCGGCGAATCGAGGAATGGTTCACGACTAACGCTCAGAAATCGGCTCGAAGCGTATTTCTTGTATATCACCTGAATACGGACACGGGGCATCATAAGAGAAGCTAGAATATACTCACGTATTTTCAACACTTGGATGGTAATCTCGAATACAATCCGAAGATACCACTAGTGAGCGAACTCAACTACGAAACCTGCATGTACACGAGTTCATTTGCGCTCTGACTTCATTACGTCATTCACACCGATTTCTACAACAGCGTTTGCTTCGAACTGTAAGCATTATTCGGCCTTCAACGACCAGGGCCACGCAGGAAAGATAATGGAAACATTTTCAAACAAAAGTAAAACTCATCTACAGTATCTACAATCACTTTTAAAATGAATACAGGAATACAATTGAATGATGTACCCCCGAGAACATGCACACGTCGTTATAATTATTCAGAATTGTTGAAAAGTAAGCGAGAAGGATTTATTGGTTGAGACAAAACCTCACAATCTAATGCATGAATTGGGGATTGCACTTTTCAATACAAGTCGGCAATTACCTCGTATTTCTTGTGAGCATCGAGCACCACAAGGCAAAGCTCGTATGCAACTGGTTTCACCGCTTCCGCGGGGTATCCGATTTCGACAGCTGTTTGGACCGACCAGAGTTTCGCAGCCTCTTCATCCAACTGCTTCAAGGAAAATTCTTGATCTCGCGACTCCCAAAGTCTGCAGAGGAAAATATCGTGCAGTGTTTGTATGGGTCCGTCAAATCAACCCTAAGTCACTCACGTTAAACTTAAAAACAATGAAGCTGCAGCGATTTTTGAAGGCCTGACTCCCACCAGCCAATACTCGAACGAGCTTAGTTCAACGAAGTACTTCGCCAAGGCATGAGTTTCAGTGTCGACCTGAAAAATCTTGACGCATTATTTCTGAGAATCCACACGAAAATGATGCATGCTCACATCAGAAACTTTCGAAATTCGACGCAAGAAGGCAATCGGCGGGGGACGTTGGAGCATGAAGTCCAAACTCTGGAGCATTGAACGTTCCATGGCGTGCACATCTCGCACGGTACATGCGTTTTGACTTAAATTGACGAGATCTTCAACGGTTGGCGGGGTAATTTCTTCATATTTCGAAGCGATCAACAAAGCCGTGATGCCAACGAGTTGGTATTTGTTGACTGGCAAGCGGCGTTCCTTTGACACATAACCGTCCAAGATGTACTGCGCGATAGAGAAAGTCTCGGAAAGAAGACGATATTGCTTTTGAAGTTGACCGAGCCAATTCATTAAGGTACGACGACTTTCCGGCGTGATGTGATCATGTCCACTGAGGTAATTCGTTGAAATGCGAAAGCGCTCCTGAAAAAACAATTTTAAAGTTATTCCACGAAAATCCGGTCATTGAATATATGCAGTTTACCTCAAGTTGTAGTTGATACTTCACGACATCTTTCGCATACACAGAAAGGGCACATTCAGCGTCATGGTCATATCTATCTGGATCTTCGAGAGAATTGAGTTCCTCTTCTTTGAAGAAGTCTTTCAGATTGATAGAGGCGTATGAATCAGGTGCGAAGCGAGTGTTAGTCTCAACTTTAGTCGAAGGCGAGGGGGTCACAGTGACAGCAGTGGCAGAGCTCCTTCAAAATAGCAAACCTTAAGCTATTTTCAGTTCTCATCGAAGTACTGTACTTGGGTGATTATTATGCAAATACATATTACCGTAATTAAAAATTTTTCTCATCGAAAGTCAGTGACTTTTGAATAATGTATAGTTCCACAATTCGAACAAATATTCCACGAAATATTCTGCACGTACTTGATAAATTCAGGCTTTTCAGGAGTGGACACGACTTTTTTCTTTTGCAGGACATTTGGCTGCGATCCGATTCCGACATTCTTGTCAAGGGCGATTAAACCATGCCTCGTCGTAACACCAGATCCTTTCACAGCAACTTTCGTAGACACACCCTTTCCTGCAGGGCCATTCTCTTGACCAATGACTGAGTTCTTTAGCACCTGTAGATGGAATAAGACCAGGATTAAACGAGACATTAAGATTGGCCTTAGGTCACTTTAAGCAAAATAGCGGCAGAAATGACACGCAAGAACGGATTTCTACTAACCTTATGATTTTCATCGAGGCGGGCTCTGGTCGGAATCATGCTCATTCTGTTGTTGACGATCAGTGGCCGGCGGGTAGCCATACTGAAGATGTCTGGCCAACGCAACCGAATTTGTAAAATCAAGTTCTAAAAAATATTTTCATAAATTCGGCAACCGTGAAGCGGGTTCATAGAACATTCATTTCAAATTTGCTTTAAAATCTCTGAACACCTATCATTAACAATCAGATACTTCAACTGTACACGCAGGAAAATTATAATCGTTGAGCGTAACACTTGAAAGATGAAATCGTTCTTCTCCACCCAGCGGACAGTAAAATATCACATCACGTTCGCATAGCCGAATCAGGATTGTTAGATTGTAGCTGCGAATTGATTCGTGCGCTCTTAACTTCGGTCTTGAATGCCCAGCGCCATATTAAAAAGTGATTCACATGGATGCCCGATCGCTCAAGCTCAATCTTCGAAAGTTCCCATCTAGCTCATGTCAAAAATGTTGTAATTTTTAATATCCTTAAATTAAATTTAATTTCAATAAATATGCTATTTTTAAAATGAACCTGATAATTGTTTGACTCTTTTCTGGACATCACTGTTCCGTGCGGCCATCTTCGATTTGCCGGAAATTCGCGGTGATTGCCACTGTTGAATTGAATGCTTCAAAGTGCCGGTAAAGTGATATATGACGCGAGCTGAATAATTTGCGGGACGGGCGAAGGCGTACATATTGCGTTTGTGGTTCAGTCATCCATCTGAACTTTTCTTCTAGTGATTGCATGGACGATTGCTTCTTTAGGCATTGCGGTAGAAATTCAGTGCCGCTTGGTGATTCGTGCCGTGATTCGCCTTTAATACTTCAGTGACAGTGATTCGGTTTTGAGCGATCGAGTTTACGAATCAAATCACGATGTCGGACAACGCTGTTTCCGTGAGCTCACGATTCATTCTTATCTGGGTATTGGAAGTGTTATAATTTGAAGAATCCGATTCCAGGGAAAGGACGGGGGAGATGGAGGAAATGAGTATATCAAGCTGAAGGTGGTGGGACAAGACTCAAACGAAATCCATTTTCGCGTCAAAATGACAACACAAATGGGAAAACTGAAGAAGTCTTACAGTGAGAGAGTGGTATGGAATCGAACTGTCCTTTTTTCTTGCTATGGATTGATGCCGTTCTGTGATGAAGTTCAACATTGGTCTTCTAGACGCGAATCTCTATTTGATCGTATACGCGATGACAGGAATATGGCATTATTTTTTCAGGGAGTGCCGGTGACATCTTTGCGTTTCCTCTTCGACGGCCGTCGTATCAATGACGACGAATCTCCGAAGCAGCTAGACATGGAGAACGACGACGTCATAGAGGTGTATCAAGAGCAAACTGGTGGATGCTGAGCCTTTACGTTGATCTAAATTGTGCGCGAGTCGTTTCTTACAATTTTGTTCGCACCGTTTGCAGGCTTATCAGTTCGGGCTGGACCGTCATTTGCTGTACTGTTCATTCCGTCATTTTGTTTTATAGCTGAAGTTTCCCCTACGATTCCCGCTAAAATTGTATTTCTTGCTCCGTTTCCAGCCACCTTCAACGTGATCTTCATTGTCGTCGCGTTGTGCAGTGCCTCCCAACGCAAATTCCCATTTCGTTTTTCAATGTTAGTTTCATATCGTGTTGCGGTTTTTCCTTTTTTTGATTGTACCTTATTCGTTTTTCTTCGTGCTTGATTTTCTACAAAGCGAACTTACGGTGTTGAAGTGTTTTTCTCTATATATTCGTGTTTACTTAGAAATCAATCACTCATTTGCAGGATTTTCCCTCGAAAATACTCTTATCTGGCTCGTGTCCAGTGCTTTTTTGTTGCGGATGGTGTCAGTGGCGGTGTATCATCTTGAACGTATGGGAGGGTCTGCCGTTGAATCTTGCATACGCGAATGTTTACTCTTGAAATCGAACACTCTTCAATTAACGTTTTCAGAAGTGTTTAGGCTATTGATCTGGAATTGAGAATCTCTGCTATCCAATCTTTACAGAGGAATTGTACGCAGAAGTACTTCAAATTAGTTCCCCTGTGATATTTTGGGTTGAAGATGCCAGAATCTGAGTCCAGGTAAGTTTTTCCTTAGTGTGTTCTACTGCACAGTACTTCTGAAAATTAAGTGATCTTATATATTTTAGGCTCCCACCACCACCAGTCGAATGGGCTCAACGAAAAAACGTGATTTTCCTTACAATCCAGTTGGAAGATTGCAAAGATCCGCAGATCAAAATAGAAACCGACAAAGTCTATTTCAGAGGTGTTGGAGGAACGGACAAGAAAGATCACGAACTCACAATTGAACTGATGCATGAGATCGTTCCAGAGGTGAGTGTGATCAGCGATGCGTGAAATTTTGTATTTTCTTCAACCAAATTCGTCGTCTGGTTTAATTTCTAGGATTCTAAGTATTTTCGTCGGGACCGAAACATCGAGATGGTGCTAAAGAAGAAGGAAGGTAGCGATAAGTTTTGGCCTCATCTCCTTAAGGAAAAGAAGAAATTTCACTGGCTGAAAGTTGATTTCAATAAGTGGAAAGATGAGGATGATACCGACGATGAGATGGGTCAAGGAGATGACCTGCAAGAGGTGAGATCAATGACTGATACCTTCACTTAAAACTGGAAGTGGAATTTTTTGAATGAAATTTTTGGACAACGAGGTGTCCCATTTTGAGTGTAGCTGTATTGGTGAATTCAATTTTAAACCATGAATTCGCTTGTTATTGATGAAACACGTGCCCCGCAATTCTACAGTCAATTACTTCTTATGAACCGTGGGTAAGTTGGTGCAAGGTTAGCTCCAACGTTGCGCGTCTATTAATTCTCCTCAAAAAGTTTCGTGCTTCTCGGTGGACCAATCTGGCTGTCCATAAGTAATGAAAGAAGATATCAGTTTTGAAATCGGCTCGAGTATGAAGGATTGGCAGTTGAATTTGAATCGCACCGACGTCTGTGGTCCGAAGTGAGCATGGAGTCGTGCCATTGAAAATCGTTGTTTTATCCCTTGATGATTAAATGATTAAATCTACTGTACTGTACTGAACTTCGGAATGTCTTTTATTACGTTCTATGTTGCCCTAGATAAAAAACCTTATAATCCACCTGGATTTGAGTGAAGGAATTTCTCAACTTGTTCTAAGATCTTATGCGTATCATGGTTTTACAGTAGTGGTAGTTCCGAGTCGCAGAATGCAACTTCTTCGGACGCTGGTTGAATTGTCTTGATTGCCTGTGAAAATCTGAATGTGACATCCTCGAAGAACTGTGTGTTTGGCTTGCATTGCTTGATTTAGTCTTACTTTTCTGATAAATTGCAGATGATGAGGCGGATGGGAGGCCTGGGTGGTGGCGGCATGGGAGGAATGGGCGGCATGGGCGACTTCGGAGGCCCTGAAGGAGAAAAGCCTAATTTGAACGACCTGTCCGATGATTCCGATGACGAGGATTTGCCAGATCTTGAGTAATCTCGGTCGAGTCATTTTTTACGTCTCGGGTTCTGCGTTTAATCTACACTCGGCGCGCGTCGTATGTGTCTCCTTTCGTTCTTTCGAAATTCCGTTGAACAAAGATAACATCTTGTTCTCCCGGCGTAAAAGACTGGATTCGCCGATCGTCCCTGCTTTTTTCGAGGGTCCCTTTGCAGTGGCATTAAACTGCGCTTATGTGTAGGCGTGCATGTCTCAGAGGGAGGTCGGGTTTCTGCGAGTGCGAGTCATTTTGGAATGAGTCATGCGCGGATGAAGTGAAGTTTGTCCCGGAGGAAATGCACGCTGAGCTCGGTTTGTGCCTCAAAAGATTTGGAATACACTGTTTTACTGCCAGTCCTATTTCGGTACTTCGGATGATCATATCTGTTTCTTCCCAGACTTTTTCGCGACGAAGATCGGGGAATTCGACGCTTTGATTTCATGGATAAGCCCCGAAGATGATTGTAGTGGAGAGGCAACCATTATTGTGGTTGAGACGTTCGATCCTTAAACGTATACCCACCTCACAGCCGCAACTGAAGTGTGGGTCGACTCACAGGTTTGACTTTCTTGGTTTGTTATCTTTCGAGCTGCTTTTTATAGGGCTAATCCCTTTCGATAATTGGTGATTTAATGCAGCATTCATAAAGCTTTTTACATTCGCATACTGGTTAAAATTATATGCTTCGCAGACAGAGTTTTTTGTTTTTTTATTGATCCCTGGGGTTGCTTATGGCCTGGATGACCTAAGAAAAATTTCTTCACGGTCCACCGATCGATGAACGCTGGCGGTAAAAAAATCTCTGAATTGTCGAATTGCTTGAAGTTACCTCTTACATTTGATTGGATTGATTGAAAAGGTCTGTCCTTGATCTTGTAGAGAAAGGCATGCTGTGATGTTATCAAGCAGTCGAACTTTCTTCAACATAACGGAATCAGCTAGTAGGAAAAAAGAATATTCTGAGCGTCGTCTGATCGGGTGAGAGTGTAAAACTTTTTTACGTTACCCCGTGTTCTCGCGATTCAACTTCGTGATCGGACGTTTCCAGGTACTCCATGGAAGAGATGTTCGATGTCGTTTCAGATGTGGGCAAGTACAAGACCTTCGTTCCTTGGTGCACAGACTCGCAGGTGCTCAAACGAAGACCTGGATATTTAGGCTGCAAACTGACGATTGGGTTTCCACCGTTGAACGAAACTTACAAGTCGACTGTAACGCTTGCGAGACCGAATCTAGTTAAATCGGAGTGTGTTGACGGCCGGCTCTTCAATTATTTGCTCGCTATTTGGCAGTTCAGTCCTGGTTTATCTGGTAAGTAACGGTGACTGCTCTTGTGAAATTACAACAAAAATTTTCATAGCGTTCATTGAAAATGGTAATCTCGCAAAATAATCCTGGAGGGATTTTTCCGTAAGACTGAATGGATTCTAGATTAAATCAGAATTCTTGAAAATATTTTTTTATCTCTCGTGATCACTTCGTGTCGCAGATGTATTCAGAAATGGCCGAGAGTGAATCATTACGTTTTGAAACGTAGTACGGAAACGAACCACGCGTTGCGATTAAATTCGTGGGACGTGCAGTTGGTCGAAGAAAATGCCGTGATTATTGTGAATTAAGTTAAAATTTATTTCAACTTACAGTAGTATAATACTGTACTGAGAAGCTGTTCCGACTTCACTAACTGAACTTGGTTTAATCGAAAAGTCAAGTTTTAAATATTGGTGAATGCAATTCCAAGAAATATAAGGTATTGAAGAGGACTAAGTTCTCACTTTTTTCATGAGAAACACATTTTCACTATTCTCTTGAGTTAAATGGTCGGAAATTGTAGACCATGAATGTTTCATTTTAAAACATTATTAAAGCGGGTAGCAGGTGCACTTTCTCGTTTTTGACTCAATTGGTCCGTCTTGCCGTCGACTCTACGTCATTGTTCAAAAATCATCTTCACTTTTTATTAATAAACTCGACTTATAATTACGAAGTATAAGTGTGTGTTATGCAGTTGGGATGACCAATAATGGCAGAGGTTGATGAGCATTGGAAATACTGTATATTCAAAATAAAAAATTTAATTGAAATACAGTAGTGCATGCTTCATGATATATCTTCAATGCGGATATCCCCTGAAAATTCGATAAAACGAGTCTTCCTTGTCCTGTTTTTCATTGCTGTGGATTGTTTTGGAGTGTATACTGTGCTTACCTCAAGCAATTGATTAACCCTCTTTCAGCGCGTGAGGTGTTAAATAATGACTACGTCTTGAATTCGCAATAAATCGTTAAAATTTTGTGAGCATGCAAGAATGAAGATCGTCTTGTAAGAATCGTTTAGTCTTTACCTGCTTGTGAATTTAATGTATAGTATGCCCTTTAATAATTTTCTTCTTTCTGTTGGATGATGGTGCATTATTTGATGTTATTTTTTTACCAAGGAAATGCGAAGTCGTGCACGTTGGATTTCTCCGTGAGATTCGAGTTTCGATCATCACTTCATTCACACCTTGCAGAGCTGTTCTTCAAAGAAGTTGTGAGATCAAATGTGAAAGCTTTTCTTGGAGAAGCGAAGCGGCGGTATGGGGCTCCTTCTGTTCCCGAAGGGCGTCCTCATATAAAAAGAGCGGGTTGATGCGAGTCTTCGAATTTAGGGGTTCTTAGATACTCCGGTTTCACCTACTGGGAATATTTAGCGACGTTCATGTGCTACCGAAGTCGCTGTGGGCTCACTGTCTGATCGACGTGATGCTGAAATTGCAAATCTGAAGTCTGAGGCGTACGGCCGTTGTTTGCAATCGAGATTGTGGTTTGAAATATACCCGAATTATTTTCACATGATTTTGTAATTTCATGTTCGTTGTGGGTGTATATCGCTCTAGCAAGTTCATTTCATTTTGAAATAGCCAGGAAATGGAAAAGTCGAGTGAGAACGACAAGAAGCGAAAGCAGTTCGGAGGACGCCTTCTTACTCAGAATGATGACGTTTTTGAACACAATGCATGGTTCGTGTAAACATTGCCTTTGTTCTGGGCCCCCCACAACTGTGTAATGATCCAAATTTTGTTTTAAAAATTACAGGGATAACGTTGAACTGTCGGAAGAACAGAAGTTGTTGGCCGCAGAGAAAATTTTGACGAATTCGTCGGTTACCTTGACTCCCGAGGACCGTGCAAAGTTGCTTCATCACGCTGCATCCCATTGGGACGCGTTCTACAAAGTCCATGATAACAAGTAAACAATTTTTTCTCATTTGATAAATGCTAAATAAAACCTCATTTCCTGCAAGAGTACGTGAAAGTCAAACCCATTTTTCAAATCTTGCGTCTTCAAATCGTAAGCCTTGGATTTTTTTCCTGTATTGTATGTAGGGGTTGCTCATAAAATCTTGTTAGTCTCGCGTTGTCTAATTTTCGATTTCCAAAGATGGACCTCACGCGTTGCCGCAGTCCGTTTGATTCATCGTGTTCTGAAGAATTCTGATACTTCGCTCTAAAATAGAACGGGGTTTTCAGTCTAACTTTTTTTTTTCGGAAAACTTGCAAACGCCCAAAATAAGATTTCTATTACCTGCGATGAACACAACTGCAGTATAGCTGAACTTTATTTTAGAAGCGTCTCCACTGCTTATAACGTGCCAAGGTTGTGTTCTGGGCTAGTTTAATCCATGAATCACGCTGCAGATTTTTCAAAAACCGTCAGTGGATCTTCACGGAGTTCCCGGAACTCAAGGGTGTGAGCGAGCCGAATATTTTGCCTGGAAACATGGACAAATTTCCTGGAGCGATGGCTTCACGAAGGATCCTCGAAGTGGGTTGCGGGGTCGGGGATACAATTTTCCCCATTTTGGAGAACGATCCTGACCTGAATCTCTTCGTGTATGGGTGTGATTTCGCCGAAAGTGCTATAGAAATCGTCAAGTCGCACCCGGGATATAAAGAGAACTCCAATCGTTGCCATGCGTTTGTCGCGGATGTCACGGACCCTGATGCCACGTTTCCTTTTCCGAAAGGCAGCTTAGACTACATATTGTGTATTTTTGTGCTTTCTGCAATAGACCCCGAAATGTGAGTATTTTTCATATCCTCAGCCCTTTTCGGGAATTCTTCAAGCACTGGTGGATCGAAGCTTATTGGGAGGGAGATAAAAGGCTTGTCCCAGTTCCTCGTGGGAAAAAATGTTCCAGCGTGATGTTCATGCCCTCATTTTTCAATTGCACTATGTGACAAGAAGTGAAAACTTTCTGGTTACAAAAAGGCATTTCACAGTGTGCTGAAAATTTGTCGACAGTTAGAAATTTAAATTATTTTTGTCTTTCAAATACTGAATCATCTTCCTTACCTTTCGTAAGATTTTGAAAATGTTGTATGATCATGGTTTTTTTTATGTAACTGATGCAGTATATAACGCACACAAATCTTTTGTGTGTTGCAAAAACACAGTGTTCATTTTTCTAAGGCCAAGTATTATTTTTTAAATATTTTTTTCAACAGCTTCCACTGCAATAAAATATTGATTTTTATTGTTCAATACAGAAAGCAATAACTGGGTGATCAAATGTTGAATTGTATCGAAGTCCAACCCTGTTCCATTTTGTGCATTATGCGTAAGGTAAGTTCAACTTGAATTTGACAAATAAAATTAATTTAAAAGCACAATAATTGGTCTTGGCGAATGGTTCTGTGAAAATCACGAAAATTGAAGATACCCATTCACCAAAAAAATTAGCGTATTCATATATCGCGAAGAGATGTATCTGCTGTGGTGTTTTTTAAGTAAAAAAGCTACCGTAATTATCCACAATTTTAGAAAATTTTGAATGACACGAGAGATGATCGATATGTGGTACACATCATGGCGAAACGAAGAATTGTTCAATTTTTTAAAATTCTCTTTCAATTAATTTTTCTTTTCGAAACTGAGACAGCCCTCTTCCGTGAAGTCAGTTTTTCTGTTTATTTTGCCTAACTGTCTTCAAAGCACAGCTTTTTGCAATTTATATTTTTAGGTGATCATTTCAAGGATTAATTTTTTGTTTGTTTTTTATTGTAAGTTGTTTTTATGTAAACGTCCTTCGGAAACTAACAGAATTTTCGAGATTTTAATGAACTTATACTGTACATAATTTTCCCCTTCAAAATCGAGACCGCCTTCTTGTGTGAAAAGAGAGGCTGAGTATCTTGCCAAACTGTCTCCAAAACCCAATTTTCCAAAATTATCT
Organism: Notodromas monacha; assembly: GCA_905338405.1. Lineage (NCBI taxonomy): Eukaryota > Metazoa > Arthropoda > Ostracoda > Podocopida > Cyprididae > Notodromas > Notodromas monacha. Next base: position 17,931 of record CAJPEX010000108.1, on the reverse strand, counting down.
TCTTTGAACTGATCGTTGTAAGGATATTTTTTTCTTGTCGATTATTTTTAACAAGATAATTCTTAATTTTTTTATTACTTCATGTAGAAAATTGTATTGATTCCTTTTCATATGCGACCATATTTCCTTTCAACCGGAGTACAAAAAGTTAATATACTGGAATGCGTGATCAATTTAAAATTCCTGGGTTTATCTGGAAATTGAACGTATGCATAGCGCTGTGTTTTATTTTTTAGATTACCAAATGTTATATCTCGCTTGACGGCATGTCTGAAACCCGGAGGGATGTTCCTCGTCAGAGACTACGGCTATTGCGACATGGCACAGCTTCGGTTCAAACCCGGGAAGTGTTTGTCCGAGAACTTCTACCATCGCGGGGATAATACTTTAGTGCACTTTTTTACTGAGGGTGAGTTTGGGAAATATGTGCAGGAATGCTGAACGAGGCCCGATATCAACTTCAGTTCAATTTCGTTGAACATTGTTTCCAAAATTTTGTGTGTTCAGAATTGTATTGCATGAATTCAACCAACGTTGGGTTGAGGAGGAGTTTTTTTTGTCGACTTGCGATTTACGCTAAAATTTGGTTGAAAATCGAATCTTCAGGGAGATATCAACTTAATTTTTATGCGTAATCATTGAATACAATTCGCTGTGTACCTTCCAGTGGTGCTTGCTGTTGAGAATGATACAGTAATTTATCGTCAGATTATCATAGGAACTGAGGCCCAGAATGCTATGCAACAATGTTAGAGTCGTTTAACTGCAATTGATTTTTTGGTATACTTTGTTGTATCTATTTAATGTATCATCTCTCTGATTTTTGAGTTTCTGGGTGTTGTTTGGGTTCTGTTATTTTGTGTCTAAGTTTGAAAGATATTTTTTCTTTATGTTTGGTTAGATTATTTTTAATTGATCGAGTTCGTGAACAACAGTCTAGGTGGAACTTGAATATTCAAGTGATCCAAGTGTCTAAGACATTTTTTAGTTACGGGTTTCCGTGATTTTTTATAAAATATTTAAATAATGTGATCAGAAGAGTTCGTTCTGTATTTGCAGATAAAATGAGAAATCTCTTCACATCTTGTGGACTGGAAGAAAGACAAGTTCATGTGGACCGACGTTTGCAAGTGAACCGCGCAAGAAAGCTGCAGATGTTTCGCGTTTGGATTCAATGTAAATTTCAGAAAGCGTTAGAAGATCCTGCATGATTTTGAAATCATTTTGTGAAAACAAGCTTATGTTTCTTTAAACCGTCGTGTGTGATTATTTGAAGACCCGAAAAAGCTGATCGTGTTCTTCTCGTCGGTGAGTATACAGTACTGTATATGGTTCACTTCGGATGATGAGAAGGGAATTAGCTGATTTTTAGAAAGGACGTAAAACCAATTTGGTGTCGAAATCATTCGAATTTATTTTATAATCGCTTTTTTCTCGACAACACGGACACTCACATCGATTACAATTGAAATTTTTCACGTTTTTTTCCGCGAGGCGAAATCGTGGAAATATTGTCTCTTTTTCTCACGGCAAACCGAAGCACGTGAGGAACTTCGCGAAACGGAACAATTCACTTGACTCCACGATTTCTTTACACCAACGTATAAAAAAATGGAGACGATACGAGAACAAAATTGAAAGACAACAGCACCAGGAACATAAAGAGATACAACAAAGTCGGAAGATTGACAGGGATCAAGAAATGCCTCTGCGACTTCTCCGCTTTTTTTAATGCCTTTGTCTTCCGATCATGGATATTCACCGGAAAATAAAAACCAATCATTTTTTAAATTTCGAAGATCACTGCTTTCTGGGTGCTAAACCCTCGCGTCGCACAATCCCTTTGATTCTCAGCTCAACGCATGCGAGAAATGCGAAGCAAATTATTGGACCGGTGATATTTTCACAAAAAAAAAGGTGCTCTCACGTTAGACGTATGCTTGCCTCTATCACAGATGCGAAGGACGATTTTAGTCGACAAGAAACGCTGACAATAAGACGGGCGTCTTAAAAAAGGTTAGTCGAAGACGTTTCACTTCAGAGTGTACGACGATGACATAAAAACCTATTTTCCAGGTACAAGAAGTCTTCTGACGAAGTACTTGAACGTCTCTTGGGACGACTCGGGACGTAAAAAAAAAACGGCTCACTGTTCCTCCCCTCGAAACGAAAAGATAACTTAAGCAAAGGACTTCGACGTTCCAGAGATGAAAAACATAAAATGAACGAACGACTGCTTTGAACTGAACTTGCGTTCCTGCGAATAAGAAGGCTACTACATCGCATTGAAGAGAGGGGAGATAACTTGAAGTGAGGATGGATTTCACGGGGTTCTAAAAAAAAACGGGTGCAATGAGAGAGCGAAGCCGCTCTTGGCGTTCAATCGGGCTTTGACTAGCCCACCAGCATTTCCGAACTTAGTTCAACTTGCCGTGAGAGAGAGAACGCCGAGGGTGAATTCGCTCAGTTGCGAGGATAATCTCGCTGAACGGGGTTTTTGCTTAATCGGAGGCGTCGGTGGTTTGCTCGACGGCGGGTTCTTCCGCGGCAGCGGGTTCTTCCTCTGCCGGGGCCTCAGCAGCGCCTGCGTCTCCATCGTTTCCTCCGTCGGCGTCGTTCTCGTCACTGTGGAACATAAAGTTTGTGAGACTGGGGTAAGCAAGGAAATGAGACAGATACCGTGTTTTCAAAATATCTCGAAAAAAAAAACGCTTATCATGATCGTATATTATTGTTTCAGACGGGAATAACCAGGGAATTCGCGAATGAGAATTGGAACGTGAGCTAAATATTTTCAAAATGGAAAGGGTCGTTGTATGGAATCTTGGGCGCAGATCACTGACAAAAAAGTTCAAGTAAGTAAGTAAGATCAAGAGGAAGAAGAATTTGATTATGCAGTTATTCGTGCTCCGAGTTATGTCTAGTGAAAAATCGTTTCTCGACATCACATTTCACGTAAGTGATTTCCGGAGTACCGCGTAGATAATTCAGGGTGTCGTTTGCGTAGCCTTTTTTTGATTGAGCGAAGTTAAATTATTGTACTTGAAACTCGCAGTTTCGCATTTCAGTGTGTATTTTATGGGTGCAATAGGATAATGCAATTGCGTAGAAGTATATTTCCGGTCATCAGAGAAGATGAGTGCCGAAAGAATAATGCGCGGCGGATTCTGATGCAATATGATGCCAACCAAGTGGTCTCTCCTCGATGATCAACAATTTGAAGTTATGCGAAACATTTTCGACTTTGATTTCAATAAGCAACGTTAAGATAAATTGCTTGAATTTCTGCGCGAAACCTAAAATCATCAGCGAGGACTTCCATTCATATACAAAGTTATTCGGCACATTTTCAAATGAGCTTATCGTAATATATTGCAGAGGTGCAGTAATCACAACGATAAGTTAACTGAGAAGACTTTTAAACAAGAGTATCAAAACTGTAGGCCATTATGAGATCGTACCTTTCGTCGGAATCGTTGCTGCTGTCGTCAGATCCCTCTCCATCGTCGGAGTCATCGCTGCTGTCGCTGTAGAGTATACAAAAAAGATTTACATTTTAAGTAAGTCTTCTGGTGCGACTTGTCGAAATCAAAGGGGAAAAGTTGGTCATTCGAATAATATTACTTGATTAAAGCGAAAGATTTGGGAAGTGTAAACATGGTGGTTTACCTTTCGTCAGAATCGTTGGAGCTGTCATTGGATCCTTCGCCATCTTCGGAGTCATCGCTGCTGTCGCTGTAGAATATGCAAAAAAGTTTTATATTTTAAGTAAGTCTTCTGGTGCGACTTGTCGAAATCAAAGGTAAGAAGTTGGTCATTCGAATAATATTGCTTGATTAAAGTGAAAGATTTGGGAAGTGTAAACATGGTGGTTTACCTTTCGTCAGAATCGTTGGAGCTGTCATCGGATCCTTCGCCATCTTCAGAGTCATCGCTGCTGTCGCTGTTGAAAGGAAATTTCGAGTCTGCACGTTAGTTTGATGATCATAGATTGTATTGATCAAATTTCTCAAAATTTGAAGACGCATTAGGTAAATTTGTGAACTGCAAGGGATCGAGAGAGAAACTGACCTGTCAGCAGAGTCGTTGGAGCTGTCGTTCGAGCCTTCGCCATCTTCCGAATCATCGCTGCTGTCGCTGTAAAGAAATGCGCTGTAATTTTAAATAGATTCCGGAACTTTGTTGAATTGGGTTTGTTAGAGCGTAAAACACGTATCAACTAAATTAAGGGAATGTTGTTGAAAGCAAACATCTGGCAAAATTAAGTTGCATTCGGCAATCTGACTCGCTCTAAAAATGTTTGGCCAATCCAATTTAAAACACTCAGCCTGACAAGATGCTTTGGGTCATCGTGAAATAATGTGAAAACACGCAAAAAGAATTGTGGATTTACCTATCATCGGAATCGTTGGAGCTATCAGCAGATCCCTCGCCATCCTCAGAGTCGTCGCTACTGTTGCTATCGCTCTCATCAGAGTCGTTGGAGCTGTCGGCAGATCCTTCGCCATCTTCGGAGTCGTCGCTGCTGTTGCTATCGCTCTCGTCAGAGTCGTTGGAGCTGTCATCAGATCCCTCGCCATCCTCAGAGTCGTCGCTGCTGTTGTTGTCGCTCTCATCAGAATCGTTGGAGCTGTCGTCAGATCCTTCGCCATCCTCGGAGTCGTCGCTGCTGTTGTCATCACTGTGTAATGAAATTTCATGGAGTTTTTACCAAGAGGCCGATTTTGGAAGTCGAACAAAAATGGTGAGAAATTAGCTCAAGATTTTTTGTGAAGATCTTTTAGATGTCTAACCTATCGGCAGAGTCATTGGAGCTGTCGTCAGATCCTTCGTTGTCTTCTGAGTCATCACTGCTGTTGCTGTCGCTTTCAGCAGAGTCGTTGGAGCTATCGTCAGATCCTTCGTTGTCTTCAGAGTCATCGCTGCTGTTGTCGTCGCTTTCAGCAGAGTCGTTGGAGCTATCATCGGATCCTTCGTTGTCTTCAGAGTCGTCGCTGCTGTTGCTGTCGCTGTCAGCGGAATCGTTGGAGCTATCATCAGAGCCTTCGCCATCTTCGGAATCGTCGCTGCTGTTGCTGTCGCTATCGGCGGAGTCATTGGAGCTATCATCAGAGCCTTCGCCATCTTCGGAATCGTCGCTGCTGTTGCTGTCGCTATCGGCGGAGTCATTGGAGCTATCGTCAGAGCCTTCGCCGTCCTCAGAGTCGTCGCTGCTGTTATCATCGCTGTAATTTGACAAGAATTTAACGATTAATCAATCTGTAATGCAAAATAGCCGTGGAAATTTTTGAGAAACTGCGTGATCAAAATATTTACCTCTCATCAGAATCGTTGCTGCTGTCGTCAGATCCTTCATTGTCTTCTGAGTCATCGCTGCTGTTGTCGTCGCTCTCGTCAGAGTCGTTGGAGCTATCGTTGGATCCTTCGTTGTCTTCAGAGTCGTCGCTGCTGTTGCTGTCGCTGTCAGCGGAATCGTTGGAGCTATCATCAGAGCCTTCGCCATCTTCGGAATCGTCGCTGCTGTCACTATCAGAAGAGTCGTTGGAGCTGTCGTTAGAGCCTTCGCCATCTTCAGAATCATCGCTGCTGTTGTCATCGCTGTTGAGTTAATCAAAACATTTTATTCAATTTCTTCATAAGTCATTGTGTTTTTGTGTGATTTATCATTCGGAATATCCGGAGTTTCTCATATATTTTATCTTTTACGACTTATGTGAGCTCAGCATTACCAACCTTTCATCTGAGTCGTTGCTGCTGTCATCAGAGCCCTCATTATCTTCGGAGTCATCGCTGCTACCATCGCTGTGTTACCAATTTTTAAAATTAAATGCTATACTTAATGTAATTTAATTACAACTCAGGAATCGAACCTTTCATCTGAGTCGTTGGAACTGTCATCAGACCCTTCATCATCATTAGAATCGTCGCTGCTGTCACTGAAATATTACACGATTTTATAGCAATACATTTATCTTTAAAATTTATTTTGTTCGTTAATGTACCTATTGCTTGAATCGTTGCTGCTGTCGTTGGAGTCTTCATTGTCCTCAGAACTATCGCTGCTCTCATCGCTGTTACAAAAATTAGTCAAGTTTTATTTTGATTCCATGTGAGACTACTATTATTAGAGCTTATAAATCGAACCTCTCATTGGAATCATTGGAGCTGTCATCAGAGCCCTCATCATCGTTAGAATCATCGCTGCTGTCGCTGAAATTTTACATGAATTCTATTGATAACTCTTTTATGACGATTGTCAAATTCGTGCTTTACCTATCGCTTGAATCGTTGCTGCTATTGTTGGAATCTTCGTTGTCTTCAGAACTGTCGCTGCTGCCATCGCTGCATTACGGAATTTATTTTAATTTATTTTACCGATGTTAATACTTCAAAAACTAAAGAATCGAACCTTTCATCAGAATCGTTGGAGCTGTCATCAGAGCCTTCATCATCATTAGAATCGTCGCTGCTGTCACTGAAATTTTATACGCTTGTTTAAAAAGCAAGAATCGCTTTTTTGAAATTTACTTTGTTCTGTACCTATCGCTTGAATCGTTGCTGCTGTCGTTGGAATCTTCGTTGTCTTCGGAACTATCGCTGCTGTTGTCGTCACTACATGGAAAATGAGGGTATTTTCATTGAACTCAGATTTGAATTTGAAGTGTGTGTGTGTGTAATGGATGAACGAAGATCATTGTTCTTCTGATCATTTCATGTGTTTGCTTCAGACGATAGCTTGTTTATGTGTTTTTGTCGTGTCATATGTGTGCGGGATTTTGGTGAAATGCAAAGGCACATTGTCATTTGTGTTTCTTGTGAATGGAGAAAATAGAAACGCTGTTTTTTTTTCTCACCTTTCGTCAGAGTCGTTGGAGCTGTCGTCCGAGCCTTCGCCATCCTCGGAATCATCGCTGCTGTTGTCGTCGCTGAAGAGAAGAAAATTGAACAATTTGAACCAAGTTTTACGAAGATGAGGTAGCATATTTTTTTTCATCATTGATGAAGGCATTACAGTACTTCTTGAATCGGGAGAGCCGTTTAAAAATTGAACTGTTCCAAAGCCACAAAGTGAAGATCTGTGTGACGCACAAAATCACATGAACTTCTTAAAAATGAATATTCACGTTCAAGGGACAAGTTGCTCTTGCGCCAAATAAAATCTGTAAACATTGAAAAGGAATTTTTCTTGAATGGATATTGAATTCTGCAATCCAGTGCAAATGAGATTCTGGGGAAGAGATGAAATCTTCACTTTTGTGCGAGTGACACTCGCATTATAGGTTTAGCTGTTATAATTCAATATCCGCTCAAAATTACGAAGTTGTCTAAAGGTCTTTGGTGGCCATGACAATTGGAGAAGTGAATGCCGTCAGGATTGGCTAGGGGTTGTACGGAAATTTCTTTCGATTTGCTAACCTTTCGGCAGAGTCATTGGAGCTGTCGTCAGATCCTTCATTGTCTTCTGAGTCGTCGCTGCTGTTGCTGTCGCTATCGGCGGAGTCATTGGAGCTATCGTCAGAGCCTTCGCCATCCTCAGAGTCGTCGCTGCTGTTATCATCGCTGTAATTTGACAGGAATTTAACAATTAATCAATCTGTAATGCAAAATAGCTGTGGAAAATTTCGAAAAATTGCGTGATCAAAATATTTACCTCTCATCAGAATCATTGCTGCTGTCATCAGATCCTTCGTTGTCTTCTGAGTCGTCGCTGCTGTTGCTGTCGCTGTCAGCGGAATCATTGGAGCTATCGTCAGATCCCTCATTGTCTTCAGAGTCATCGCTGCTGTTGTCGTCGCTCTCGTCAGAGTCGTTGGAGCTATCGTCAGATCCTTCGTTGTCTTCGGAGTCGTCGCTGCTGTTGCTGTCGCTGTCAGCGGAATCGTTGGAGCTATCATCAGAGCCTTCGCCATCTTCGGAATCGTCGCTGCTGTTGCTGTCGCTATCAGCAGAGTCGTTGGAGCTATCATTGGATCCTTCGCCATCTTCAGAATCATCGCTGCTGTTGTCATCGCTTTTTTTGCAAATGAAAGAGAAATGATACCTTAAAATCTCAAAGCGCAGAGGTTCAAACGTCTTGCAGAAAACCAAATCATATTGAATGTAATTTCGACTTCGAGCTCATTCAGATTTTCTCTTTTGTTTCATTTCAAGTTACGACTTCGATTGCATTGTACATTTTTCCGATGTTCAGTATATTTCCTCGAAATTATTTTGTTTGATTAACGAAAACGCTAATTGTATTCAAAATTAGAACTCGTTTCTTGTATCAATACTAAAATATTGAATGGTATTGATTGTGTATGTATGTTTATGTTTCTTCTCTAGCTGTTTCAATCAAAATCTTTTCGGATTTTTTACCTATCGACAGAGTCGTTGGAGCTGTCGTCAGATCCTTCGCCATCCTCAGAATCGTCGCTGCTGTCATCGCTGAGAAATAAAATTCCAGGTTAAACGTAAACAATTAGCCTCTAAGTGTGCCAAATTCAATGTAATGACAATTTTCGCTTCCTCTCAATCGTAAAACGTCACAGTATTTTGGACAGCCGTTCAAGTGAGGAAAAGAACTGTGTATATAAGCCGCAGAAACGTTGAGAATTTGAGAGACAAACATTCTTGAAAAATCAATGCCTGTATCAATTGTCCTAGCTACAAATAAGTGTCGCAGAAACTTAATTTGTTAAAGATCTCTTCGTCTTGTTCCGAAATACATGCGATGCTGAAATTCTCTGACGAAGCGAAAGGAAGTAATTTACTGTATTTGCGTAAAATTCTTCTGGGCGCATTTCTTACGGCATGATTTTAGTCTGTCTTATGTTGCCCGTAACAGATCTCCAACCCTCAATTAATGCTGTAAATAAGACCGCGTCTCCTAGTCACCATGGACTATTTCAAATACTGTATCTCGAGTATTCCTGTATCCGAGTTCGTCGTATACATTTTTTTTGGTAAATAATACTCTTTTGAATACTGTAATCGGTAATACTCTTTATCTTTAATTAATTCAATATTTACCTGTCAGCAGAGTCGTTGGAGCTGTCGTCGGATCCCTCGCCATCCTCAGAATCGTCGCTGCTGTCGCTACACAAAAATAAAGAGAGCACGCCTCAGTAATGATTCGATTTTCTTATAATTTGAGGGTGGCATTAATTGAATCACGATGTTGATTTTTGAATCTTACCTATCAGCAGAGTCGTTGGAGCTGTCGGCAGAGTCTTCATTGTCATCAGAAGAGTCGCTGCTGTCGCTGGAGTTGCTACCATCGGCGTCGTTGGAATCGTTGTCATCTCCCTCATCACTGAAACGACACATACGTATTATTTTTTACAGCCGATAATGTCGTACAAACGAGGCTTTTTCTGGGGGAAATTTGCGTTGTCCATTGTTTTGCGAAAACGTCGATTTGATTGCGGATTGAATTTGAATGTACCTCTCGTCAGAATCGTTGCTGCTGTCGTTGGAGCTTTCGTTATCATCGGAATCGTCGCTGCTGTCACTATCTGAAGAGTCGTTGGAGCTGTCGGCAGATCCTTCACCATCCTCGGAATCATCACTGCTGTTGCTCTCGTCACTGCAAAATTCCCATCAAGAACGATCTTATTTGTTTATTCGTTATTTTGAAAGGATATGCAAGCAAAATTGCTGCGAGAAGATGCTATATAAATTCCGAAGCAGCGATGAACGTTGATGAACAAGTTCAAGAAACGAAATAATTCAGAGAAACTACAGCGATCCGAGGTATGCAGTTTCGAAAGCCATGCATTCACATAAATGTTCAGTTTAATATTATTTACAAAATTGGATAGCTTCTTCTAATAATTATTTTAGAATAGTTGGAGAAAGACGGGGGCGCAATTTCTGCTCGACGTTCCAGCGAGAATAAGATTCGACCGTCAATATTGTTTAATGAGATCGGAAGGGGAAAAAACACAGGAATTCGAAAAGATTGCTTTCAAATTGCTTCTATTAACAACTCTGATACCGAATTATGTAGTTTGTCCATGTACTTTTGAATTTTCTATGCGGAAAGGCAGAAGTGAAACCGCCGTATGGTCAGAATTGGAATTCTCACTCGATCGTAAATTCCAAATTTATTATTTTGAAAGAAAACATGCGCAGGCAGAGGTCAATTATTGTGACTTTAAAGTTCCTGAATCTTGTTTCTGCTGCTCGTTAATTTTGGACTGATTTATTCGTTATTTTAAAATGATTAACAAACCTTGAGGCGGAGTCATCGCTGCTGTCGCTGGATCCCTCGCCATCCTCGGAATCGTCGCTGCTAGCGCTAGAAAAAAACAAAGAAACAAAGCATTAAATCTGATTCAAAATTAGTCATTTTATTATCATGAATCTTACCTGTCAGCTGAATCGTTGCTGCTGTCGTCAGATCCCTCGTTATCGTCAGATGAGTCGCTGCTGTCGCTGTAAGTCGAAACGACCGATTTAATAAATTATTGTATTCGCGTAAATTTCATTTTCCTTTCATGATCCATTGATGTTGCCTTCTAGGAAATATTTTATTTTCTACAGAAGCTAGAAATCTATGATTCATCTCGCTGAAAAGCACAAGTTTCTACTTGAAAGCAATCACATTTCGCTTGATTTTTTGGCTGGTTCAATGGGCTTGAAAGATTATTAAATTTTTTCTGAAGCTGACTGCAAGCTAATATTAATTTCGCTGAAGAGCAGAATTCTCTCGTATTCCTCTGAGCTAGAGTAAAAGTGACATCTATCAGAGTCCTTTGTAAAGTTCGATTTTGCGTTTGAGGTTCTAAAATGTCAAGCCGCACAGTACATAACACTGAAGAGATTAAAATACGTTTGAGATGGATATCCGACTAAAGTATTTCTTCTTCGTATCCGCGCATTATTTTCCATGAATGAGTTGCGGATCAACTCGAGTTTTTCTTGATTCGATTGAATAGTAACGTTGGTTTTGAATTACCTTTCGGCGGAGTCGTTGGAGCTGTCGTTCGAGCCTTCGCCATCCTCGGAGTCGTCACTGCTGTCGCTCTCGTCAGAGTCGTTGGAGCTGTTCTCTGCGTCTTCATCGTCGTCAGAGTCGTCGCTGCTCTCTTGATCGCTGCTGGAGCTGCTGCTGTCGTCTGCGCCGCTGTTGTCTCCGTCTTCGCTGCTGCTGGAACTGTCGCTGTTTTTTTTGGATTGAAAATGAATAAATAATTACAAATCTGAGTACTAATGATCACAGTCATAAAGCGAGATCGGCATCATGAGAAGGGACATTTTTTTATGAATTAGTGGACCATACAAAGTAGTGGTTGTCAATGCAAAATTTTGTTTTCTCGCGCTTTCAGATTTTCGGATGGAATGATTCCGGTTATTTTAAATTTAGCATTCTGAAAAGTATCGCTTGAAAGTCCCAATTCATTTTTGGACGCAGCAACGTAAAAAAGAAAAAAGCCTCTCGTTGTATTTTTTATAGTTTTACCTGCCGCAGTAAAGTGAAAATTATGGTGATGATATAAAGCCTCAGTTTGAAAATTTCTTCATATGTTTTGAAAATTCCATCTTGACGTCGATTGAATTGCGGAACATTTTTCCGGGAAAAAAATTAACTTGTACTTCAATTTTTTTTCAGGCTTCTCCCCATTATTCAGACTGGTGTTCAGAGATTTTTTTTAGTATTTGACGGATTCTGTCGTGCAAAAATGTTGTTTTTTATGACGAAAAATTAAAAAAAATAACGTACCTGTCGCCGTCTCCGTTGCCGTCCTCGCCGGAGTCACTGTCGGACGTCTCGGAATCGTCTTCCTTGTCGTCGTAGAAGGCGTCGTCTTTGCCGCCGGCCAAGTCCCAGTCGTTGTCGCCACCGTTGCCGCCGTCGAGGTCGTTGTTGTCGCCCGCATCACCGCCGGCGTCAGCAGCATCAGCACCGGTATCGGTATCAGTGTCGGTGTCGGTGTCGACACCACTGTCCGCACCTTCGTCGAATTTCGGCGACGGCTTGCCGGCTAATCCGGCGTCTAGGTCCCCTGCCCCGGCGTCCTGGGCGTCGGCCGCCCCGGCGTCGTTCCCGGCGTCGTAGTCGCCGATGTCGGCGTCATTGTTGTCGTTTCCTGCATCTCCCTGTGCTGTCGGTTTGCCGTGAACGCTGAGAGCGCAGGCAATCAGAAGGAGCAAGGGGATCTGTCCGAAACAACAACAAGAAATAGTAAATTCATCGAATCCGTCTGAATTTGTTGATGTAATTTCACCGCCGAAAGGCATCGAGTTACGAGTTAATCCACCACATCTGTCTACATCGCACAGAATTTGAAAATTAATAAATTACATCACTCAGTGTCAATAAATCGCGCTAATCATACGCTTGAAGCTTACTGTTGAATCCATATTATGGCTGTTATATTTTGCAGCAGGTAGGTTAATTTTATAAACAAAACGACGGTTGCTTGAATGAGTCAGAAATAAGCAAAAGCGAGAGGTTTCCTTGCGCACACAAAAAAAAAAAACAGGACAATTGGCATCACATTTAAATTTGTCGACAGGAATCAAGTAGCAAAGGATTAAATTTAGTGTTATCTAAATTGCTGTATCAACTAAACATTTCAATAGCTTGCTACGAAGTACAAACCAAAAAAGAAACAATTTACATACAAAAATCTTGCAAACAGTACTTTTATGTCATTTACTGTAGAGCAAAAAATTCGAGAATATGTTTCTCTGTCCCGTAAATCGTTATATTTTTCGAATGAAAAAAGTGTTGACTATTCATAACTAGACATCCAGCATTTTCCTCTTCCTTTTTTGTCTAACTGTACTCTTACATTAACAGCCTGTGGCTTGAAGGAATGCTCTTCTGTGACCAACGAGCCCTCGACAATGAACCGAGGACAGGTTTCCTATCTTGAAAGGTTCCCACCCAGTGAAACCCGGATGTTTCTGACGACGGACCAAAGTTCTCATCAACAACGTCACGACGTAGGTCCGCATGCCTTTCTTTTCATATCTCTATCGTTAATTAACCCTGGTCTCCTTCTTCGTCGTCGTCAACTTTTGAGTTGCTACCATTCTCTCGTCCATCACGGGCACTCCAATTAAGCGTTCGGAAGAAGGAAAAGACAGGGGAACGGATGGACTGTGCTTACATAAATTAGAGTAGATTTAAAAATAAAAAAAAAGCGAAGATAGGAACGTAAGTATAAACCGGTTTTGTGTTTGGAAGGCGGCCTTGAACTTGAAGGCCGACGTAGCTCACATTTTTACGACGATGACGACTATTTCTCGGTGACTCTCCTTACGGTTTCCTTCATGCGTATTTATTTATTTTTATACTTTTAATCAATTTATCTGTCCGAATCCTCACGATTGTTCTATGCTGCGAGAATCAGGAATGTGCTGTGACTTCCTTCTTCGAGTGAGGTCATGGTTGGAAATCTTCCGGTTTGAAAGCGATTGTAACGGGGTATTGATACATTGGGAGTAAAAAAAATTTCCGCACTGAGGGAGCAAAAAAATGTATTACTCTTCTTATGTAGGATCAAATTTACACTAAAAAAGTGAAATTCAAGGAAACAATTCTTTCGCTTCGTTTGCGGGAATATTTTTGTCATCGTTTAAGGAAAGCTAGGAGAATTTACGATTCGGAAGATGCTCTACTTTTTCTCAACAAACCTTCAGAGATTTAAGAATTTCAGGTTTCAAGCAGAAAAACAACGAGAAAGAGTACCATAGCGTGAATAATTTTCGTTAATTTGAATTTTTATAGTCGCCAGAAACTTCTTAGTCACAATGCTTCCGGAAAAATGTCCCGTTGCGGGGAAATGAAACAATGTGTTCGATTGATTTTCGTATTAAAGATCTGGATTATCGTGGTCTTCGAGGATAAACATTGAGAAAGGAACCTGTTGTACAATTTGGCGATGAAGTTTTTTATTTAGTAGCGATCTACTGAAGTTTAAAATTTGTTAAGTTTGATTAGATGAGACTGCTTAGTTGACATCGGCCAAAATTTTCCTGTGTGCTTGGAGTAGTAAACTATTGTCTTAATTTCTAGTCTATCGTTACGCTAATTTTAAAAACTGAGAGGAGTTTTTACATTTCCTTCTTGAATTTTTTTTGCGGAGGATTTTTGTAATATGAAGCCTCATAAAAACCTTGTGATCGTAAAAAAGTGTCGCTTCTTTCAGATTATGATTTATTTTTAATGGTCAAAGGACACCTTGATTTTAATTCAACCTTATTTTCCCCCTTCAGATTCTCCGCCATTAATTATAAGAACCGGATCTCGCTCCAGGAATCATCTGTCTGGTTCTACGAATCTACGGGATTCTCCTCTTTATCTTTCCGTATTGGAAGAATCCAGAAGGAAAGCTAATTAAAAAGGGACAAGATGACGATTAACGCAAGGCCGAGGGGATGACGATGTCGAAGAGCGCATCAACCTCTCGGTGTCGAAGGTTGACTCCTCCTCGTCATCGACGGTGAGTTATTTTAACCACCGGAATTTCCCTTCTGATTTATTCTCAAACCGTCAAATATATATATTTTTTCATTTCCAAGTGTGTGACTCATTTTTCTAAAGTCACTAAATATAATCAATCAAATGTCCAGAAGGCGCGGTTAGGATGAAACTCGTAAAATTTCTTTCATTTATTTTTGAAACCCGATTCTTAATTTTGATTTCTTTCGTATGCGGTAAACGTTATTTTAATAAACTTTTAAAATTCATCGTAATTCGCATCGTGAGGTGCTCCTGAAATGATTTCGATCTCATCACCGGAAATACGAAGTTATTTTTGATCGAAGAACGCTGGAAGATTCTAACAAATTAAATAGTTTCTTGGTATCGCTTTTTGTTTAATACAGAATACAGGAATATCAAGTCGACGAAAAACTACTCATAGGAAAAGGACATTCACATTGAGTTTTGATTTTGAAACCTTTTTTCTTTTGACGCGATTACGGTATATTATTGCTCAGCAGTGGAGGAATGCTATGTTTGTAAGAGATATACTGTACTTGTAACAAGAAGTACTTGTCATAAAATACTCGTAACTATTTTTGAAACATACTTTTCATAGAATTCATTGAAACTTGGGAAGTTCTCGAATATGGTCGATATGTTTATTAAATACGCGCAATACTAATATTCGGACATTTTTTCGAGTGACAGCGAAAAAATATGAACATTAACCGCGGATCTTGAGGCAAGTTTTTATAAAAAGTAATCATAGATTTACTCCATGCATTTATTTTACAAAGATCGCACTAAAACTCCGTTTTTGCATACAACACATATTATCCCACATGAGTTTTTTAAATGCAGTATTTTCGCTTCACTGTACCGGTAAGAAAAAAAAACTGATCAACTTAAAATGCATTTGCATGCGCTGTACTGCTGTATTTGAAAGGCCTTATTATCGTTTCATTGTTCACGAGCACTCCATTTTTTCATAAAAAGAGATCCCCTCGAAATTAGCACACAAGAGGGACAGTGATAGTAAAATAAAAGAAGCATGCTTGTAAAGAAATAAGCAAGAAAGGATGAACTCACCGCAATGACGCACTTAGATAACCGATGCATGGTTGCCGTAAGTGATCGTCGATCTCAAAATTATGCAAAAAGCTTTATAACAGAAAGAATCTTGTCGCGAGTAACGATAGGAGTTCCGCGTTGTCGAACAAATATTTTAAAATTTAGGGTTTTTTTTGTTGTTGTTGCGACGGACGAAGCAGCAGCAGCAGCCAAACATATGCGGAGAAGAGAAAACAGAAAAAAAGTCCAGAGAGTCTCGGTCGTTGCCTCGTATTTTCAACAAATTTCAAAGCACTCTTTCATATACAGGAATCACTTTTCTGGGGAGATTTTTTTAAAACTTTTGATTATAGTTTGTAAACAAACTTATGGAATGGGCCAATAGGTTTTTTTTTTCTTTCTCTGAGGGTGGCTGTTCCCTCACTGGACGCTGCGGTGCGAGTGACGACGTTTGCCACCCCTTTAGCCCTTTTATACGACCGTCGACTCTCGTCGACACCCGTGGCTTTCTGGAGGTTAAACTAACCTAGCCTCATCAAACCCCCCCCCCCCCCCCCCCCCCCCCCCCCCCCCCCCCCGCCGCGGTTCCAGGAGAGGCCATTTTCTACGATGCTCCGGCGCGAGATGGAGAGTGCCAGGAAGCGGGTTGCGATTGGCCCGGCCGCACGCCCAATCCCAAAAGGGCGCTATTCTGATCATTATAATGATCCTCCACGTCCTCCTCCTCCTTCTCCGCGTCCTCCTCCTCCTCCGTATTATGTCTTTATATTTACTCTTTTTGTTTTTTTTCTTGCTGTTGTTTATTTCATTTCCGAAGCCAGCGTTTTTTCTTTTTTGTCTAGAGAACTGTGAGTGTCGAGCACCGTCATTCATTCTTCCGGGTCTCAAGTTCAGGGCATAGCGTGCGTTGGACGAGGTGCCGACGATGAGCGAAATCGTAGCAAAGAAAGGAAACTTTTTAGATTACAGTATTCTTTGTGGGTGTTGTATTATTTTTTTATTTAACACGGAGGCAGCGGGAGTTGAAGCCTTAGCCTAGGTTGCATATACACTTTGAACTGCGTGGGTACTACTTTAAGCTGCCTTTATTACTTATCTTAAAAATCGCCCCTCTTCCTTCTTTCTTCGCACTGCATTCAATATGTTTTTCCCCACAGCTTTGGTAATTTTTGGTGCTAAAGCACTATTTGATTACGATGTAAATATGAATTATTGTTCTCGCGTAAGATACCTCCTCTCATATTTCCTAACATTATTCATGCTGATGACTGAGACAATTGGCACAAGGTTTGGGCGAGAAGTTTTTTGTTATTGTTGAAAAAATGAATACAAATTGGCTGCAATGCAAATGTATACTTCACCGAGGTTTGTTTCTTATACAGTGTTTCTTAACAAGATAGTTCGTTGGATCACACTTGAAAATAATTCAAATTAAACATTCTGCCCGGGATAGATAATTAGAATAGATTTTTTTTTTCAACAAGTCACAACTCAACAGTTTCTTCAAAGCAAAAAATCATCGAAATGCAGTAAATTTTATCCATGAGCTACTCCGGTTAATCCAGATTTCTATATATTTTCTTAATTAGAATAGATTTTTTTTTCAACAAGTCACAACTCAACAGTTTCTTCAAAGCAAAAAATCATCGAAATGCAGTAAATTTTATCCATGAGCTACTCCGGTTAATCCAGATTTCTATATATTTTCGCAGATTTTTTGACGATGACCTTCAAAATAGTCATATGAGAAAATTGTTGGCTCTTCAATGCTTTCTGACTTTCTGGTTGAAAAGGCATTCGAGTCCATGCATTTCTTATCAGAGGAATAAAGATTGGAAGCTGCTATATACAGTAGTGTCTTTTATACTGGGTTTTCCTGATTTCTTAAAATTATACAATATTTAATTGCATCTTGATTCACAAGATCGGCGTTATTTATAAAAAAAAAAACAAAGAATAGTTCCGTGGGGATGCTGTGTACCACATTTTATGAAAAGCATGCAGGACATGATACTTTTTAAATAATTAAATTGTGACCTTTTTCAGCACTCTAGCTCTTTGACTTTTCTATATGGCTCTAACCATACCCGGAAAATATGTGTAAGATAAACAAAATGTATCTGGGGGATCCTTTGGACTAAAATGCATTGGAAAGATAAATTTGAAAAATATATCCCATATATTGAACTTTTTTTTAAGTGGACAAACCATTTTTCCCGTATATGACACGCACCTCAAGTTTTGGTGATCTGTTGTTGAAACTTCAAACACTATAGACTCTTGAAATTTTCTATTTATATTCAAACACACGGGATGAATCCAATTTCATTTCATATTTGGTTCCTGATTCAGCTATGGGATGGGCAACAATTCTGATGATTTCCGAGAAAATTCATACCCAAGGGAAATACGTACCCCAATCTGGTTTATTCAAATTT
>CAJPEX010000107.1:163801-187373 GCA_905338405.1 Notodromas monacha | reverse complement strand
CATGATTTTCCACTGCTCACGATTGAATTTGCTTTGATTTGTTCTGTACTTCATAATTTTTTTTACGACAGGATTCACAGGCATTAGCTCTGTATCAATGGAGGACTATGGTCCAGCAATTTTTTGCCTTTCAAGGCAACTGAATCAAACTGAATTACATTAAAAAAAAAGTTATCGATTTCCTGGTAGAAAACATGCTGTAGAAACATGCTATACATGAGGAGTACATTATAACAGAAGTAAATGCAATGTCCCAAAAAATAGAGCATGATTACCAATGTGCCTGGTGATTAGAGAATGAACGGAGCAAAAACGGACCCCCTCCCAGCCTCCTGGCGAAGGACCAGACCGTTTAATCCTTTCGGGTTGAACAATGTGGGATAATATAGTAGGAAACCATTCCTAGGACCGAATGCTCCTACCTATTGCATCATACCCCTTTATCCGCATTCAGGGGAATTAGCCGGTTATCCGAAACTTCGGGCTTTTGGTTGAATAGGGTGCATACTTTGGTAAAGGAAGTGCTCACAAAGCTCTCTGTATTTCGTTGTTTCAAGAAAATCAATCCTTGACTTGATGGAGATTTTGCTAGTCTCGACAAGGAAAATTCCACGCAAATTGACCGAAACCCCCTTTTGTTTCCAGTTTACAAAGAAGTGTGTCAATTTTGAAATGGCACTACCGTACTTATGACATGAAATGAACACTAGATGACCTTCCTAAATGTGTCATGGACTGACTACGCAAGGGGGAGAGTGTAAACGTGAACCGTGAACAGTAAGAGAGGGCGGTATCGATCACTACTAACTAGGAAAAAATCATTGTGAGACTTGTCAAATTGGTGTCGAGAATCGACGACAGTTGATTGATTCGAGTTTTAATTTTTACATTCGAATGGAGGAGATCCTTGTGACGCTACAATATTTCCTGAAGCTTGAATCTCGAGAGTCTGCGGGTTTTCAGAGTTGCTTCATTCGGCCTCTCTCTCTCTCTTTAGTCGTGTCGTGTCGAGTCGAGTCGCTCTAGTTGAGGCGAAGAGTGTCTTTTTGAGATTGCACGTGTACTGACTGAAGCAATCAAAGGAATGAAGAGGAAAAAAAATGAGGTATTTTATTTGTTGGACCCGGGCCCCGGGTTGACGCTCCCTGTTGTCCGGTATGCTGGCTTATCTGCACCTTTCTCGGTACTGGGCGGCTAGTACTTGTTTCGGTCCTAATTTCCTTGCTGCGGTGTCGATGTCCGGGGAAACCCTGTTCTTGTTGCCACTCCATTTTTTGTTTCTTGTCTCCTGTCCCGGAGTCTCTCTCTCTCTCTCTCTTACTCTCTCCCCGTCTCATCTTTTCAATTAAGAAAAAAATGAATTGATTTTATTTTGTAATGACGATGATGAGAATACCGTAGTAATGATAAAGGGGCAGGTCGTTTCTCTCGTCAAATTCTTGTGTAGAGTGTTTTTTTGTTTGCCGGTGGACGGACGAAGGTGGTGTGTTTCTGTTGCGCATTTTTGGTTGCCTGGTTTCGTGAGAAACGAGTTGTGAAGTTTGATTGACCCGTTGGTCGTCATTACGGAGCTCGAGGTGGCGAGGAGACCATTTTCAGTAATCAGGGGAACCCGGGGGTCGGTTCAGTGCCCCGAGGGAGGAGGATTGCGCGTGTCAACTTGCAAATGGGTTCCTGTGTGTGTGTGTACGGGAGGAGGAGGAGGAGGAGGATGATGAGGAGAGTACAGTACACTACAATACAGTATAACCGAGTCTTGGCTTGGGGGGCTTTGAGTTGCAATGTAAATTTGGGAATATCCAGCGAAAAGCCGTTTCACCCTCACATTGGCTTGGGTTATTTTTTATTTTTCTCTCGATTTTTTTTTTTTGCATGCAATTTTTGTTGAAGAGTTATTTTGAAATTAATTTGACGTGTCTCGGACAAACGAAGGATATGATAGCTCAAACAAAATATTGGAGGTCGAGGCTCGTTGGAACGGATTATCGCCGGAAATACCCCAAAAACAGTGTAAATCTTGTCCTTTGGACTTTGACAGTGTACAGTACAGTACTGTACTTGATCAGTAAAGTTGTATTCGTCATTTTCAAGTCATATCGCGCGGAAAGACGACCAACTAAAACAAAAGGGAAAACTGAAAGATGGATCTCGGAAATTCCTTAATGCTGCCCAACAAGGCTCATTTGATTATACAGTACACTACTGTATTACTCCAATGGATTTTTCGGAAGTAAATCAAATTTGGTATTTTAATGTGCTTCCACATCCCAAGAGAACACGAAAAAAATAGAAACGTCAGTCAAATGCTGTACTGCACCCAAAAAATAATAATTTACATTCAGTAAGCGGGCAAATTGCCCGAGTGTGATGAAAACTTTTCTAGTTTTACATTTGCTGAAGTGTAAGCCTTAAAACGTGTCGAGTGAACAGATTGGATTTTGAGTATCGAGTACAAACAGTACATGTTTATTTTCTTACTCCGTTTCCCGAATTACTGTTCTGTATATTTTTTTTATTTTGGCACTTGGAAAATGTGTCTCTAAGGTTGACGAGCTTGTGATTGCACCTCCCCTTTTTACTTTTCGGCGAAAGACGGTGTTTTTGTGTGTTTTGGGATGACGAAGGACTGACGTGACTGAGACGCATTTTGGTCTCGTATAAAAGATTCTTTGTACACAAAATGAGTTGGAGAAAAATAGCTGCGGGTTCTTTGGAAGCGAAGGGAGATTTTTGGAGGAAAAATAAAAGCGGGGGGGGGGGGGTGAGATTGACTTGTTTTCGAGAGGCTATTTTGTGCGTGGAACCGACAACTATTCAAATGTGTTTATCTCGTCGTCCTCTTCTTTTTTCTGTTTTGCTCTCTCTCTCTCTTTCTTTTGCCACGGGAATCAATTTTGGAAGAATAACGCAATTATGAGACCGATGAACCGTTTCTAATCAAGTTGCGGATTCCCGAGCCTGATGTTGATTTGGCCGCGCGATTTCGAGCCTCTTTTTGAGCACCGACCAGATGACGAGGAGGGTTGTGGTGGGGTTTTCTTTTTTTTCTTCGTTGAGAGATGTTTATTTACACGCAGAAAAATCGAGAGAGGGTGTACTAGTACTGTTTACTACAGCAGTACAGAAAAAAAAGGAGGGTGTTGTCCTTTTCTCTATATAGGTGGAGGGGGGGGGGGGGTGAAGGGTGAAGTCAGCAACCCGCCCGCCCCAAAAACGGGTGGCAATAAGTAAGGGTCGATGCCGCAGCGGAATGGATAATCAACCGCTACATTATTTGATGACTTTAAAAGAGGAGGAGGAGGAGGAGGGTGGCGATGGCGGACCAGTGTGTCAATTTTGACAGCTCTTATTGTTGATGCTTAACTTTTTTTTTTCTTTTCTTCTTCTTCTTCTTCCTATGAGCCAAAGTTATCGTGATTTATTTAATTTTTATTCCTTTTTTTTTACGATTCCGAGTCTGGGCTGTTGGAAAATGGCGATACAATCTGGGTTGTAAATTGGGAAAGGAGGAGGATGAGGATGGAGCCCCTTAATATGCGGTATTGCGGCATGAGCAACTTATTTTATGCTCTTTTGTAATTACTGTACCTGTATATACAGTACAGTACTGCGTATTGGGGGGGGCGACATCTACCGAAGCAAATGTTTTCATTGTTGAGGAGAGAGAGAGAGGAAGTTTTTTCATCAGTGGTTTTCAAGAATATGTGTGTGTGTGTTATTGTGCATTATGGGGGGAGTGTTACAGTAGGAACGAAGGTCTGCATAATGTAATTGATGGGAGACTCCCCAAAGAAATGACGACGGTGGGGCCCCGAGATGCGGACGGGATTGGTGCTTGGACATTCATGGCAGTAGACAGAACTTTATGAAGGCGGCGAAAAAAAATATATGATGCATTAATGTTTCTCGACCTTCAAGATGCAGAAAAGAACCGTGTCGAAGAGAACACACAGAATCTGAATTTTTTTTCTTCTTGCCATGAAAATGAGCCCAGTAAATCTTCCTATTTTCTGCACAACTGATGCACTCGGAGAACTACGGAAAAAGAAACGCGAAGTAGCCTGTTTTGTGCTTGGAATTCCAGGGATTTTGTATTTTTGGGAATATTAAAAGCTCAATTTGTTCAGGCGATTTAAAAATTTCGAAAAGTCAAAATTTGCAGAGTGTGAATGCAGATTTTTTTTTTTTTTTTATCCTCGTTTCAAGTGTCCCACTGTCGAATCATCCGCATGTCGGGATGTCCCCAATGTATAGCAACCGAGTGCAGTAGAGTGAAAATGCACGGTGTTTTCTGCAATTACAAATTTAGCATGGAATATGATAGTAACAGTAACAATGAACGTTAGGAGGGAGAAAATAAAAGGCATATCCGGCAAAGTCGGGAAACATTAAATCCAGTCGATTTTAGTTGAAAGGATGATTTGATCTCCTTTACTTGCGCCAATGTATTCCATGCTATCGCTGAGAAGAAGAAGAAGAAAAAAAAAAAAAAAAAAGAGATTGAAACTCACCTCAAAGAATGTTTGCCACATGCTTTCCGGGAAATCTTTCCAAATTTCAATTTTGATTTTCCAATTCATGTTTGCTTACTTTCAGTATAATGATCCGAGCATGTCTTCTTCGTTTGAGAACGTTATAAAGTACCATGAGTTGGTAACATTTTTGATTGACTGAGGGATTTGAATTTTTGAAACTTTTGGAAAACTTAGTCGCCAACAACCTGAATATTTCCCTCTTCTTCTTTTTTTTAAAGCGTTGTAACTTTACCAATTGCACATTACGTGTGCGAGAATATTTGGATTTATTGAAAAAGCACGAAGTATTGAAAATTAGAAATCCAGTACAGTACAGTACTTTCGATCAAGTTTTAGTGAGTTTTTTTATACTTTTTGTTTTACTGTAATTCCAATCAGTGAATTTTCAACCTGATTGAAGTTGGAACTGATGGAAGTTGACGTTGATTGGAATGAAAAGCAGGGATGTGAGGAGGAAGAATACTGTTGAGTGACATGCATCCATCCCTGTTGGGGGATATTTGTGTGTGTGTGTGTGTGTGTGTGCGAGCGTGTGTCGACAGAGAGAGTCGCCTGAAATTCGTGTGATTATTGATGAAGCCGGGCCAAAGTTGTTGCCTTTTTTGCTGTGAATTGACGTGAACACGTGAACGGAGTCGATTACTTGTTACCATCGCGTGGCATCGGTTGAAAAATGTTGGGAGTGATGCTTGTCGAGTACACGTGCGGTTTTTGTTGTTTCGTTTTGTTTATTTCATCTTCTTTCCCACTTCACGAAACTCTGTGAGAAAATGGTTTGTTGTTGTTGCAAAAAAAGGAATGCCCGCGAGAATATTATTTGTAGGGAATTATGAGAGACCCTTTAAATTTCGGGGGGTGGAATTGATTATTTACTGTACCTACCTCGGGTCTCGCTCGCCTCTATCTAGACACGGGATAAACGAAAATACTGTATATCACTGTACTGTACTGTATAGCAGCAGCATACGATTGGAGGAATTTCCGAATCAACATGACTAAAGAAGTTCGAGTACCGCAAGTGGCGGGGGAGGATTGAATTGTTGAAAGAAAGGTACACAGCACTGTACAGTTGAACCGCGACAACCCAAACCTCTTTAGGCCGATTTTTTAATTTTTATTTTATTTTTTTTCAAATCTCTGCCGGGATTCCTTTGGGAAGAATGCATTCAGAAGCCTTTCTAAATCAAACGATCAAACCTGCGACTCTAGATTGTTTCCGGAGGCCTTTCGTCGTATTATTTTATTGGCAAAGCCAGAAGGAAAGAGAAAAGCAATTTGAAACGTAACTCGATTTTCATTTTGAACGGTTAAACAAGTAAAAGACTATGAAGGGGCAAATAAACCGATTGACTCGTGCAAGTTGAACATTCTGTCAACTCCTTCAAGGGCCTGAAAATCACCAATTACAATTTCCAGTACAGTACAGTACTGTACTGTACTTTTTTTTCTCTTTCTTCCCAAAAAATAAATAAAATTGTGTTGCCCTGACTCGAAACCCCCGTAACTCCAAATTTGTCGCATGCCCTCTACCCCTTGAAGTTCAACATACTACTGTACAGTAAAGAGGTTAGACTGTAGCTTATAAAAGAAAGATTTCTTGTTGATTTTTTTTGTTAAGTGACTACGATGTAAGTAATAATTATATCTTTAAAAAAATGTGCACGAGTATCTTGAGGATTGGCCTTTTTTATGCGGGAAATAGTCGGAAACAAAAACGTTCACATTTCGCAGACAAAAAAAAAAAAAAAATCTGGGGGGGGAAGGAAGAGGCGACTTTAAAAACATGAACTAAGATTTAATAATCAGTTCATGCACTTTACCGTGTTTTGTAGCGCATGATTCACCGTGTTTGTTTTTCGGATTTGTGTAACCTGAAGAAATGTAAGACATTGGTGTACTGTACAGTACTGTATGTAAAGTTGAGCAGTGGGAAATCCTGTATCCAGCAAAACCTGGAATTCAAATTTTTTTGGAAAAGGGTTCCGTTGTTGTTCTACAAAATTTAAAAAAAAGAGAGAGAGAGAGAGAAGAATGTGTCACCTCGGGAAATGTTTCACTTTGCACACTTTTGTTTTTTTTTTCCTGTTCCTCTCACCATTTCTTGCTCTTTTCCTGCACAAAGTGATTTGCTTGTTTCTTACTGAGGGAAAAACAAAATCTGTTTTTATTCTACTTGATTTCACTTGGAACTGTTGCGTGTTTCGCAACTTGCATCGACACGGATCCAGTACTGTACTGGTGTTTGGAATGCAGTACTGTACTGTACTTCACTGTCGTTTGCAGCGAATATACATTTTTCTTTGCTTCATCTGGATTTTTTTTTCGTCTGCGAAATGTGAACGTTTTTGTTTCCGACTGTTTCCCGCATAAAAACGCTCAACTTCATTCATTATTACAGTCATGCAGTTCAATTCTCTTGTATCGTCGCTGAATTTGATTCGTACAAAAGTTGGGCGATTGATTGTAATCAGATGTGATAAATTCAATTGTCTGCCTGAAATATGGGTCACGTTGATTCTTGTCTGTTTTGGTATCATCATCAATACGTACAGTATATTATTTGGAATTTTGAAGAAAAAGAAGAAGAAAAAAATACTACAGATCTGTACGCTGATTTTTGCTCTCTTGCCTGGGCTTTTCGTGTGTCGAAGTTCGTCTTTCGTTTTCACATAAAATCAGGTTCCACTCCCGACGAAATATCCCACGTGTCGTGTGACATTAAGGAAAGGCGATTAAAAATATAATTGAAATATTTGCGAGTATTGCTATGTTTTTTTTTTCTTTTACATTTTGAGCAGTAGTGGATTAACTTGTAAATAGCGATCAAAGTTGATATTTCTGTACAGTACTTGACAGCAGTTGAGTTGCTCCTGTCCTTTTTTGTCTTTGTTTCACATGAGGGTGATTCACTTTGTCTTGCAAATTATTTGGGCCGAATCATGTGCTGTACTGTACTGACTGAATGACTGATGATTTTTAGAATGTCCGCGATGATGACAGGAACATTGTCCGAGTTAAATTCGTGGGGAATGAGGGCGTCACTGGGAGAAATGTTCATCAGTCGTTTGCCGATCCCCATGAGATAATTCATGACGACATTTTCATGCGTTCTTTCGTGAAATTTTAACCGTTTTTTTTTTCAATATTTTCAAATCAGAAACGCCTGCGTGTGTTTTTCGAAATGTCAAATTCATTCGAGTAAATGTGAGCAGAGATCATTAAATGACCAGCAGTCATTGATTTATTTGTCTAGTCAAGTCTGAACATCCCGCTCTTGGGGAAAACTGCAACATTTTCTATTCAATAAAGAGGAATTCTGAAACACAAACTTTTTTTTAAATTTGACCCGCTTTTTGTCATTTTTCAACTGCAGTTGCGCCAATCAAGTCGCCAATCCGAGTACAGTAGTCAGTTTTTAAATGAGAGTTGTCAGGAAAGGCAAATACGTACTGTATTTGCATTAATGTTCGCTTTAAAAATGACTGGGAATTTTTTTTTTCCTCATGTGAAAACACTTTTTGCGTACACCGGGGAAGAGTACCTCTGATACTTTTGAATTCCTGCCTGAAACTCTCCTCTCTTTTTTTTTTTTTCGTCGCGGTCAACAGTGGCCAAAAAAATACCGTACTTGAATAGCAAGAAAAAGTTGAACCTTTTTTCATGTCATTTGGTTTAATACAATATTGAGAAAGTATCAGTCTTCAATTTTTTTATTTTAACACGTTTTTATTAACTTGCTTTCTTGTCCGTTTGTTTGTCCGGTTTTAGATTAATTTTTTAATCTACTAAATTTTTTCATTTTTTTTTTGTCTGGAGGCAATAAAGGGGGGGGGGTGTGATAATTTTATTTATTTTTGGCCGTCAATAAGAAAATAATCGTTTGCATCCCCTTTTGTGTCGTACGTGTCTCATACATAAATGATCAAGCCGTGAATCACAACAGCACTCGTGTGTAAAATGCAATAAATAAAGAAAGAGAAATGAAGAAAGAAAGAAAGAAAGGAAAAGAGACGAGATTCTGAGCCTGGGGAATATTATTTTGTCCTTGCAGATTTCGCGGCGGTTCGGCGGCTGATGGACGTGAGCGGAGACGCGGAGCTGGCGGCGTACGCCAAGCTCAAGGAGGCGGGGTTCCTCGGGTCGGGCGCGGCGGCGGCGGCGGCAGCAGCTGCAGCAGCGGCGGCGGCCATCCGTGGCGGTGGCCCCCACCCTCCTCCTCCTCCTTCGCCGCTGTCGTCTTCTTCTTCTTTCCTCCCGTATTCCGCGGCTGCAGCGGCGGCCGCCTCCTCTTTGGCGCCGCCCAAGGAGAAGCGGTTCCCGTGCCCGCAGTGCGGACGGGCCTATGCCGCCATGACGTCGGTCAACCGACATCTGCGCTGGGAGTGCGGGCTCGAGCCGCAGTTTGTGTGCGACATCTGTCAGCGCAAGTTTTACCACAAGCACACGCTCACGCATCACTTGCGCGGTGCCCACGAGGTCTTTACTCAGCCGGGTAATGGTGGTAACAACAACAACAACGGTGGCGGCTCTTTGTCGTCGTCGTCGTCAGCAGGAGCAGGAGCAACAATAACGACAACGTCGTCGTCGTCGTCGGCGGCGGCGGCGGCATTGATAGCTGCCACTATCAAATCCGGTCGTGGTGGTGGTGGAGCATTCGTTGCCCCTTCTTCCGCGTCGTCTTCGCCGCCTTCCCTGGACTTTGCGACATCTGCCGGCAACAAGTGCCAGTGATTCCCTCCCACCCACTCACTCACCCATTCATTCATTCATTCCTTCCTTCCTTCATTCCTTCCTTACTTTCATCCACGGTATTTTACTCGAATACGGGACGCACACTTTTTAATTTTTGTGTAGGTTTTTCCCTACGCTTTCGACCCTTGATTGAATAATTAATTAATGAAGTAAATTAAAAGTCGGATGAGGAAGAGGCTAAATTTCACGAGGTGGACCAATGTCTGTTGATGTCAAGTACGGAGGATATCCCTCGTGTGAGAATCTGCAATTTTTTATTTATTTATTTATTTTGTCATTTGATTGCTCTTGGTGCATCGCCAATCTGAGTTGCAGTTAGTTGCAACAACAACAAGAAGGTCTTGAATCTTTTTTTTTTTTTTGGGAGGGGACTCGAGTTTGTTTTAAATTTGGTCCAGGCTGTAGAAGAACCAATTTCCGGCATAAATAGTGGCCTCGGACTTTGCAGCTGACTCGAAAGCGAGATGCACCTATGATCTATCTGGGAATTCCTTTTGGCGTCTTGCATTCCCGTGAATGCGGGTACGCCACACATTTGGTTTGATTCGATTTGATTGCTCGTTCGTCCGTCCTGTCTTTCTCCTTTTTCCCTTTCCTTCCTTTCGCTCGCTCGCTCGCTCATTCACTCTGCTGCGTTGGCGCGCGCTTTCATCAACTGACTCTCGACTGTTGCCCTTTTCTGTCTCTCTCTCACAGAGAGAACAAGACAGGCTATGAGAGAGAGAGAGTGAGTTTTGGGGGGGGGGAGGGGGCACACACCATTGTTGGCATCTATTCGGGGTTGGGATAGACACGGACACATACACAAACACAAAAAGAGGCTGCGGGTTGATGCAGTGGCGGCGTTTTTCCCTTCTTTGTTGGTCGTTCGTCGTCGTCGTCGTCGCTGTCGATATGGACGGCAGATGCTGGTGGTGTTGGTGGTGGTGGTGGGCAGGGAGAACGTGAGAGATCCCGTTGGACCTACGTGATACGTAATCATGTGATTTATATGAGGGGGAAGGGACAAGAAGAGGGATATGCAAGGGAGGCGCAGAAAGGGGAAGAATTTTGAAGAGAGAGAGAGAGCGAAATGTGTATATACTGAATTGTGTATGTATACAGTACAGTACAGTACAGTACAGTACTTGACTTTTCACAAGTGTGTGTGGGGCTCTTTGTGCGAGGTCAGTGTTGCAGAGAGGTATATTGAAAAGAAAGAAGGTGATGCGTCTTTCTTATGGCCTTGTTTTCGTGTTGTTGTTGTTGTTGTTTGGGTGCGCAAACGAAAGAACCAACAACAACAACAAGAATAAGAAGAAGAAGGGAAAAAAGGAATCTGATGAATTGAGGGGAAAGGAGAAAAGCTGTCGCGTGTCTCTAGATGTAACAGGCGAGGAAAGGCGTGATGATGATGATCTCTACTGTGTGAGGGAATTTTTTCAAACGGTTTTCGTTTTACAGCAGCAGCAGCAAAAACAACAACAACAACAAAAAGAATTCTTCAATCAATCAACTTTCTATTGGTTTCATTATCCCAAGTTTCAAGGGGAGGAAAAGCGAGATTCATTTTTTGCCGAGTCCCAACCCAGAGATTGCCTTCAGCAGTGTAATTGTGGCTGTGATTTTCTCTGGCTCTCCCCCAATATCCCAAGACTTTCTTTTTTTTTATCTTCTTCTTCTTAAAAAAAAAAGAAATTAAAGGAAATGCGACGTTGATGATGATGATGATGATAGTTTAATGGTAATTCTTGACTCGAATAATGCCGGTTTCTCGCAAAAGGTGCTGATTGCGGATGAATATGCATTGCAAGTGAGTGAGACTCAGGAATCGTCAATTCATTGTTTTTGTTTGTTCTGCGTAACTTATTGCCAGTCAGTCAGTCAGTCAGTAAATACGTTGAAGATACGTAATACTGTACTACTCTATTGCGCAGAGAAATGTCAAAGGAAGAATAAAGAGCAATTTTGTGGTTTGTTTGTGAGGGACAATTCGACGCGGGGAAGGTTTGCCGAGTTGGTGAGGTCCAACAGTAGGGACGTGTTTTCGTTTGGTCCGTGGAGACGGAACTCGCTTATGGACACATTACATGGGAAAATGGATATTTTGATTGAAGAACGTCTTGGTACAGTTGTGTTGTTGTACAGTACTGTACTGTANCGTTCGTCGTCGTCGTCGTCGCTGTCGATATGGACGGCAGATGCTGGTGGTGTTGGTGGTGGTGGTGGGCAGGGAGAACGTGAGAGATCCCGTTGGACCTACGTGATACGTAATCATGTGATTTATATGAGGGGGAAGGGACAAGAAGAGGGATATGCAAGGGAGGCGCAGAAAAGGGAAGAATTTTGAAGAGAGAGAGAGAGCGAAATGTGTACATACTGAATTGTGTATGTATACAGTACAGTACAGTACAGTACTTGACTTTTCACAAGTGTGTGTGGGGCTCTTTGTGCGAGGTCAGTGTTGCAGAGAGGTATATTGAAAAGAAAGAAGGTGATGCGTCTTTCTGATGGCCGTGTTTTCGTGTTGTTGTTGTTGTTGTTTGGGTGCGCAAACGAAAGAACCAACAACGACAACAACAAGAAGAAGAAGAAGAAGGGGAAAAAAGGAATCTGATGAATTGAGGGGAAAGAAGGAAAGCTGTCGCGTGTCTCTAGATGTAACAGGCGAGGAAAGGCGTGATGATGATGATGATCTCTACTGTGTGAGGGAATTTTTTCAAACGGTTTTCGTTTTACAGCAGCAGCAGCAAAAACAACAACAACAACAACAAAAAGAATTCTTCAATCAATCAACTTTCTATTGGTTTCATTATCCCAAGTTTCAAGGGGAGGAAAAGCGAGATTCCTTTTTTTGCCGAGTCCCAACCCAGAGATTGCCTTCAGCAGTGTAATTTGTGGCTGTGATTTTCTCTGGCTCTCCCCCAATATCCCAAGACTTTCTTTTTTTTTTCTTCTTCAAAAAAAAATAAAGAAATTAAAGGAAATGCGACGTTGATGATGATAGTTTAATGGTAATTCTTGACTCGAATAATGCCGGTTTCTCGCAAAAGGTGCTGATTGCGGATGAATTTGCATTGCAAGTGAGTGAGACTCAGGAATCGTCAATTCGTGGTTTTTGTTTGTTCTGTGTAACTTATTGCCAGTCAGTCAGTCAACACGTTGAAGATACGTAATACTGTACTACTCTCCTGCGTAGAGAAATGTCGAAGGAAGAATAAAGAGCAATTTTGTGGTTTGTTTGTGAGGGATTAAAGACAATTCGACGCGGGGAAGGTTTGCCGAGTTGGTGAGGTCCAACTGTAGGGACGTGTTTTCGTTTGGTCCGTGGAGACGGAACTCGCTTATGGACACATTACATGGGAAAATGGATATTTTGATTGAAGAACGTCTTGGTACAGTTGTGTTGTTGTACAGTACTGTACTGTACTGTACTGTATGATGATGCTGTAAAACATTTTGCGGAATTAACTTTTTGGCGAAGCTGAGTCAGTCATCACTGACCAGTAGAGGTCCTCATCCCTTCCGGGCGGGTTGCCGAGCGAGACACTTTTTCTTTCTTTCTTCTTGTGGGAGGGAGGGAGGAAGATGTGCCTCCTCCTCCTCCATTTTGTGTGCGTGTGTGTGTGCGTGCAGGAGCAACACACCAACAGAACCAGCAGTCGGTTGGTGATCGCGGAACGAAACATGTCATTTCATTATTGCGAGTGATTTTTCACTATTCTCCTATTTCCCTCAGATTTTTTTTTTCTTCTTTGGTTTCATTTCATTTATTTGCTTTTTCGATGATACGCACTGTACTGTACGTACAGTATACTACGTGTGGAAATGACAGACATTCGGGAATTATTTATTCGACGACTGAGCATGGGTTGTACGAGTATGGGTGACGAGGAAGTCATTGATTGATTGATTGATTTAGGGGGTGTTGTTACCCCCCGACTTGGCTTTCTTTGTGATGGAAAAAGACAAGAATCGCCCGCCCAAAAAGAAGGACGATTTTTTGTTTTGTTTTGGAGGCGGAAAAAGGATGGATATTATTTGAAAATTGTGAAAGAGAAAAAGGAAACTGTCGGGCTTGAATAAAAGGAAGAAAGAAGAGGGCTAGAAAAGAGAGAAGAAAAAAAACGCGTGATAGAAACAGAGGTGGTTCTCTCTCTCTCTCCTCTCTGCTGCTCGGCTCGAGGTTGTGCAAAAACAAAGCGAAACATATATACATGGATATACTGTAGCACAGTACATACATTAATCGGCGTTGTGGCTCTCTCTCTTTCTTTCTGACTCAAGCTGAGGAGGAGAGGAAAAAGAAAAAAACCCGACACTTGTGGGGGGTGTGTGAAGCAGCCTGTGATCGATTCAAGTGGTTGTTTGTTTATTTTATTTTGGTTTCGTTTCATTGTTTGTTGTGGACAAGAAGAATTAGAAGAAGGAGGAAACCGCGTCTCTCTCTCTCTGTGTCTCTCCCACGTTGTTTGTTTTCCCTCATCCGTCTCATTTCTCTTGCTTTCAACCATCTCATTCTCTGTCAATCTCGTAGTTTTCTCTCTTTTTTTCTTTCCTTTTTGAAGTCGGTGAAACGCGTGATTACCAATGATATTTGTGGCTTCCGAAGGATTGTTTTTTTTTTGTTGGTTTTTTGAAGGATTTAAAAAAAAAAAAAACGAACCTTTTGAGAAGAGTTGAAATCTGTGGGCAGTCGTTTAGTGAGAGACACGCGTAACTATTGGGATGTGACACAAAGAAAAAATGAAAGCCAGGCACGTTGTCTTGGTTGTGGTTTTGATCTTTTTTTTTTTGTTTTGTTTTTAAAAATGAAGCAGGGGGGGAAGTCTTCTTTGTGAAGCGGAAAATGACAGGGTCTGTGTGTGGGTGTGGTTGTGGTCATCAGCATCATCACTACAGATATACTCTTTTTATTAGTGTGTTGTGAGAAATTGAAAAGCCCTCTATAAGAATACCTCTTGCCTCGTCATCCGTACGCTGGAAATTATTAGGATGTCTTTTTGCCGATGGGTAGATGTCACTGCCACGGGTTTGCTTGTAGGATCTTTTTTTTTTTTACACTCGCGGGTTATAATAATTTCAAGTACATTAGCAGTGTTCTAGGTGTGATTTCCATCGTTTTAAAAAAAAAATAATGAGCAATGGGCTTATGTGCCTCCCCCCCCCCCCCCCTCTCATTGGGGATAGTCTCTCTCTGTCTCGTGTCTGCGTATCCCCCGAGGTTGAAAACCTGGTATGAAAGTTTTGTGGATTCAGTTTGTCCTTGTGGACGTGAAATTTGCATCACTTTCCTGTCTGTTTCTTCAATGAGTAGATCGACCGACGAGAGAAGAAAACATGAGATGGGTTGAGTTTTCCTGCGAAATTTTCCTGCGTCGGTTCTGTATGGAAGTAAGATTGACCCTCATGGCGAGATGGGAATTCAGGTCGTGTTGTTGTTTATGACTTTCACTGTACTAGTTACCCCCGTTTTGGCACGCGTTTTTTCTTTTCTTACTTTCATTTATGAACAAAACGAAAAATATCACGCTTGGATTTAAAATCAGCAGATTTAATTTATCTTTTTATATCCCCGTGTAGCAAAGAGAAGGGAGCAGCAAAATTCTGGTAGACTCGTATTTTTAATGATGGAGGGGGGAAGGGAAAAGCAAAGAAACTGACCATTCCATGAGAAAGAAAGAAAGAAAGAAAGAAAGAAAGAATTCCACAGACATTCGTGTTGCTTCCTGCACTACTCGTATTACGACGTACAGTATCGTGGAAAAGAATAACTGGAAGAAAAAAATCAATGACCTGCGGGTATTTTCAAAGTAAACTGTTGACTGTGCGAATTTTAGCGCAAAAGGTTTGAGGGTTGATTTCATCGCCATAAAACCGGTGTTGGGAAGATGATACTTTCCTCATCTTTTCTTTTTTTTTTTCTTTCTCTCTCTCTGACGAAGCAAGTATAAGTTCTCCCATTAATTAGCATCAGAAACCAATCCGAATTGGCGAAAATTGTCTTCAGAGTGCTAAAAGAAAGGAATTTGTCGTGATTGAGAGACTAAAATACGCTGGTCTAGCGTTATACTGAGACGAGACAGAGAGAGATTATCCTTTTCATTTCTTTTTACACCTTTTTTTTCTTCTCTCCCTCGAAGAAAGCAGGCACATATACAGTACGCTCACGCTAATTAGCGGCAGAATTCAGTCCGAATCGTCGACAATTGTCCTTGTAGTGCTGAAATGATTTGAGAGGTTTTCCTTTTTTTTTTGGGTGCAAGGTTGTTTGCGCTAAAAGGAAGTCGACCCTTGGGCAAATACGTGCGTCTGATGTTGGACCGAGACGAGAAAGAGAGAGGGAGGGAGGGACGGAGAGATAGACTCACACACGCGCCTTCAATTTTTCATTATATTTTTTTTTTCGTGTTGCGCGAAAATTCGGAAAAGCCCGAATTTACACTGTATACTCGCTCAAACACTCTGGACGTTTGCAGATTCGGGGGTTGCGGCTGTGACTTGGCTCTCTGTTTTTTTTGTTTTTTTTTTTCGGGGTTGACGGGACGGGAGAGGAGGGGGGTTTGAAGAGGTTCATGGCGGAATCTCTTGTGATGGGAAGGAAACGGCGGTTGTTGTCTTCGTCCAAATTCTTGATTCATCCGTCTTTTCTTCTTTTTTTTTTAATTGCGTCTCTTTTATTTTCCTGACTTGACTTGGGTGTCGAGAAGCCGCCGGATGTTGGCAGTCCTTTTCGGTGGGCAGGAGCAGCAGCAGCAGCGGTGGTGGTGGTGGTGGTCGAGTCCGATCAGCTGGAGCAAGTGGCGGCGGCGGTCTTTTACTTCAGCAGCAGCAACAACATCAACAGAGATTTGAATGCGTGTCTTGTGGCAGGTCGTATGCGGCCCGCGGGTCTTTGTTGCGCCACGTCAACTACGAGTGCGGCGTGGAGCCGAGGTTCGAGTGTCCGCTGTGTGGCCGCAAGTTCCAGCACAAGCACAACCTCAACAACCACTACTTGTCTTGTAGTCGGTTTTCCTCTGGTGGTGGTGGTGGTGTTGTTGGACCGAGTGGAGGGGTGTTGGTGGTGTTGAGAATGGTGGTGCTACTACCTCTGCCTCTGTTGGTTTGTCGGTGGCGACGGACATTAAGAATGAGGGTAATGCCGATGTCGCAAAGTCTGCCTCTTCATCCTCGACGTCGTCTTCTTCTGCTTCGTCGTCGTCGTCTTCCTCTTCGTCTCTGTCTCTATCTGTTTCCTTTGTTTAATGCGTCCATTTCTCGTCTTCTTCTTCTTCTTCTTCTCGGCTCTTTTTTAGTGTTTTAAGTAGGAGGTCCCTCCCTCTACTATCCGTCGTCGTCGTCGGATTGAGTGAGTGAGTGAGTGAATGTGTGTTTATATTTTATTTGAATGCGTCTGGGTTCAGTAGGCCTTGCGTTTTTTCATTCTATGCAATGACGTCAAATTGAAAAAGAGAGGAAGGGAGAAAAAAAAAGGAAGGTGAACTAGGATGTGCAGTGTGTGACAGACAAGCTGTCGGTCTGCCGAACGGATTTTCCTGTCCCAGAGGAATATTTTTCCACTCCTTTTTTTTTTCTTTTCTTTTTGTCGTGATATTTCAATGAAGTCCTTGTGAAATTTATTTGCGTGATGATGTACTAAACACTGGCGTTTATCCTCGCACTCTTGAGCGAGATTATTATCATCATTGTTATAATTTTTTTCTTATTTTTTGGGATCGAGTTGATAATGTTTCTGTATTTGAAACGACGTTGTTTTTATTGCTTTTCCTGGGCTCTCTCTCTCTCTCTCTCTCTGCGTTCAATTTAACATATCCATTTTCACATATCCAGCGAGATCGTCTGTTTGGTTGCAGTAAGGTGCTTGCTGTTTACTTTTACCGTACTGTTCAGTGCGGTACAGTACTGTACTTGATACTGGAAAATGCGCAATTGTATCTTTTTCTTATCATTGACGTGAAAATGACTATATTTAAAATACATTCCATTTCTCTCGATGCTGTGTGTGTGTGTGTGTGTGTGGACGGTGATGCATTTTTCGTCGATTGATTCCCCTTTTTCCCGGACAAAATTCCATGAGGCGGACAGGCTTTCTTTTTTTTTTTTTGTCGCATTGCAAACCAGACAGAGAGGGTGTCGTGTTTCTCTCGCAGTCCGTCCGTGTTGGAAACTTGGTGCGGACCTGATGAAGGAAGGAAATTTGTCCTTTCTTCTTCCTGTGAATTTGATTTTTTTTTTCGGAGCGAGAAAGGAAATTTGTTTGTTTTATTTATTTCGTCGTCTCCTTCTTCCATGTGATACGTGGGGGCCAGTTTTTATTTGGTGGCTGCTGAAGAAGAAGAAGAAGAAGAATTAGCTGTGGCCTGTCGCGGAAAAACTTGTGTCTGGCTCTCTCTCCCGCGCTGTTTGGCGGCCGCCGTGTTGGTCCAAATATTGACACTGTTTTTTTTTGTTTTTTTTTTTGGGAAGTGACCCAAGGAAAGAAATTGTTTTTTTTTTTCCTTTTCCGAAATCCGTTAGGGGCGTTGTTTTTGCGTGTGTGTGTGTGTGTCCCGTTTCAGATATATTATGCACAGCAATATCTCCACTCAAGCTAGTCGTTGTTCCTGTGTCTTCCTACTTGCTGTTTGTTTGTTCATTTGCACACGCGCTGTTGTTTGTTCGACTGTTGGTTTTATTTATTTATTTATTTTTTATTATTAAAGGAAACTGCTCAATCTCGGCTGAAAATGGAGAATCTTGTGTTGTATATTTTTTTTTGGATTTCTTTCTTTCCCATCCGGGTGGTCGAGAAAGAAGAAGAAGAAGAAAAGTGTGTAAATATGACGCGAAGACGAAGGCTATTATTCGCGGGGGAATTTTATTTGACGGGAAAGCAGCAGGTTGTCTGTCTGATGTGTCTCCTGCTGTTATTTGAAGGAAGTTTTAGTCGCTCGTGGTTTTTTTGTTTGATTTTTTTTTTTTTTTTGTGGCGGGGGTGGATATTGATGATGGAGGAAGGAAAACGGAAGTGAGGAAAAAGAAAACTGGAAACTGAGGCAAACCTGAATCCCTCCAGAGACTCGTATTTATTTCGCTGTTTTATCTTTTCCCCAGGATTTTTGGTATACAGCATTTGATGCAATTCTTCGGGTTCAAAACCCGCCCGCGTTGCTGGCAACAGTGTGGACGACAACCAGAATAAGGTTCCACTATAGACATTGCCGAATTGAGCAAACGAACGGAACACATTTTTTTTTCACATACACTGTTCTCATTTGTCCTTCATTGAAGGATGAGATTTATGCACACATTTGTTGATGGAGTGCAGTACTTCACAGGTACTTGTTGAATTATAAACCTGAAAACTGAGCTCTTCATTGTATACAAAGTACAGTACTGTAGATGTCTTGATTGATGGTCTTTTAAAACTTCTAGTTCAGATTCAAAAATAGTGGTGTATTTTAAAACAAGAGAAAGGAATCCATTTTCTCTTCTGTGGCTCCAACTGTACAGCTGCATGATGTGTACTGTATATACAGTACAAGGTTTGTCCCAGTTGAACGCGACCTCTGATATTTTCGAGTAGCTCTGATTTTCAAACAAAAAATAATTTGAATATCCCATGATGTTCTAAGGTTTTAGGAAAACAACAAAAGGAGTGTATGACGTGATGATACAGTACCTGAAAACTTTCCAGTTGATGCCAGAGTTCTCCAGCACACATGTCAGAGAGTGCTAAAATCTGTCAGGCTATCTAAAAAAATCAGTTTTGTGTTTCAACCATTATGTGAAGCATAGGAAAATAATGGGCGACAGAAAAGAAAATTTTTATTTATTTATTTTCAAAAGCTGGCTTGACAAATTCTTAGCATCCTGTGACATCACTGACATGACATGGGTAGAGAACAGATGTGGATGTATTTGGAATGATTTCACTCATCATGCTGAGCATACATTAAATGGAAACACTTTTTTTTTTCAAATCTGAAACGAAATTTCCTAGAACCGTATAAAAAATTACGGGCTATGTCATGACTCATGATGATTATAACAAGTATACTCTGGAAATATTAGAGGTCGCGTAAAAGTGGGACAACCCTTGTACTGTATTAGGCGCGGAATCCACCGCTGTACATATAGAAGAATGTGAAAGGAACTACAACTGTTGTATATCAGAAAAAGTTCTCTTGGAGGGTTTCATTTTTTTTTTTTTTTAATTTTTGGCAACAAAAAATAAAATGTATAGTTGTATAGGGATGATGTACAGTACATTGAAGGAAATGCGAGAATGACTTGATTTCTTCCAAGGACTGCTGAAGATGGTGATGCATTTCCTATGTATGCTGCTTTGCTTCCGTTCAGGCGGAAAACATGCTGCTGCTGCTTTTGCAGCAGTGTGCCATTATGTAGATTATATATTGTACAATAAGAGTCAAGAGCTAACAATAAGGATGATGTATACATATATGATTGGATGATGTACTGTATAAACTCAAGCACTTGGCTGCATATATAGTAATGTAACAATCATTGAAGACAGAATAAGAAGAAATAAGGAATTTGAAAACTTGACGCAATGAAACAATTGGAAAAAATAAAAAAAAAATAAAAAGAGGGAGGGCGGTGAGGCATTAATTAATTTGAGGATTCAGCAGAAGAGAAATAATATCCCGGCCTCCGTCCCACATGATAGCTTGTATACAGTACAGTATTTGCTGTGCTGGCTGGTCTCTCCCATCGTCCCTCGCGTGTTTTCGGACCAAGAAGAGTCAAACTGCTGCTGCTGATGACGAGCTGGAAAATAAAGTTTGTATACAGTATATGTAAATGTGTGTACAGTATACAATATATCGAGGAGTCAGTCATCGGGCTCTTTTGCCCTCCTGTCGTCGTCTTTCGATCCTCGATCCCCTTCTCCTCTCTTATTCACCACCACCAGGACGGTGTCAACAAATTCAACAAACAGGCCGTGGGAAAAGTGCGCCTGCGGTTGTTGTGGTGCTTCATGATTGGTGGTGGTGGTGGTGGTGGTGGCTGCTCATTTCCTGTGTCCCCTTTCCTCCTCCTCGTGTCTGTCTGTCTGTCATGATGTCTGATGTTCCTCCACTACCTCATGCTGCCCAGCAATACGATACAGTACAGTACAGTACTGCATACAAGCGAGGACGGACGGACGGACAGCAGCTGTTGTATTACATACATGTACTGTATATGGACATGCATATATATATATATATATACTGAGTGCTGCAGACTGCTGAGGTTGGCCAGCATCATTTCGTATTTCCCTGCTGCTGAATGCTGGTCCCTTTATTATTTACCCGAGTTGGACTCGAGACGATGGAATAAGAGTAAAGGAGATAAGACTGCTGCAGCTGGATGCATGATGATGAATAAGGCATAAAATCCTTGCTGCTATTTGTGGGCGACATATGTCGGATGGCAAATCGACAATGAGGGTTTGCTGTAAAATTTGAAAATACTCATGATCAGCCATTATATATATGCAGCTGCATGCATGGGTTTGTACCTCTTTAATTGAAAGAGATCCCGTCCTTTTAAATGTATATAGGTTTAATAATACTGCTGTATCCAAAAAGTACAAGTACAACCAGAACAAAGATGATATAGACAAAAGTCGGTGGTGCAGTGGGGGCGAGATGAAACAATAATTCCTCCAACAAGATGAGAAAACACTACATGCACCATCGTCTGGATAAGAAACAGCTTCTACATATGCTTTGGGAGGCTGAGCGAGCTTATTGGAGATTATCTCCCTCTCCTTCCTATATATATTCTTATTATTGCCACCGGTTTGCCTTGAAGCATATAGCAAACCAGTTGAGCAGCAGGGACTTGCTATGCCATCACACACACACACACATGCTGGCTGCAAATAATAAATAAGGCGTTCATTATATGACATCACAGCCAGGCCATTTGCCCGTCACAATTGGGCCTGATGGTTGTGTCATCTTGTATAGCGAGGATCCGAAAGGGCCAGCAGCAGATGAGGACGAAGAAGAGAGGCAGTGTGAATGTTTTACTCTGAGGTACAGAACATCAATTATAGTGTCACTCATCTATACTCTGCTGTACATGAGTACAGTATANTATAGCGAGGATCCGAAAGGGCCAGCAGCAGATGAGGACGAAGAAGAGAGGCAGTGTGAATGTTTTACTCTGAGGTACAGAACATCAATTATAGTGTCACTCATCTATACTCTGCTGTACATGAGTACAGTATACAGTATATGAGAGGATTGCACTACAGCAGCAGCAGTGCTGGAGTCCTGCACTTTCTTCTTTACCATTTATGCAACAAATGAGGCATGACTGCTTATAAAGCAGTACAATTACTGAGTATATATAAGATGAAGAGGATAATGAAGACCAGCAGGTGTGCAGGCAATAGAATAATAGATGAACAGAAGCCAACACAGTCTCTGTCTCTCTCTCTCTCTTGTCTGTATACAGTACAATGATGCTTGTCTTGAAACGACTTTCTCTTTAATATATCTGTTTTTTTGTTTTCTTCTTCTTCTTCTTCTTCTTGGGCTACCACACACATATATACAGTATATAGGGTTCTTATTATTCCCCCGTGTTATATACAATACTGATGCATCCTCTGTAGTATGTACAAATAATAGAAATGGATGTGCTGATGGTCGGTCCCTTGAACCAATCCACGGGTTATTACTGCGGAGAGTGATGATGAGTGAACACACACACACACACACCTGCGCCCAATAAATGTCGGGTGCTGCACGCGCGGAAAAAAAGAAAGAAGCCGATATACTTTTTTGCAATCTTGATTCGTATTAATCCCCGCACCGCACATCATATACGCAAGCAGGCAATTCTCTGTTCGTCGACTCTCTCTCTCTCTCTCTCGTCTGTCTCTGCTGCTGCTGCTGCTGCTAATTCTCTTGCGTCGTCGTCGTCGTCGTCGTCCTTCTTTCTCAATCCCCCCCCCCCCTTTATTCTGAATGGAAGAATGAGCTGCAGCAGCAAGCACGCTGCACCGAATCAAGCAGATTGCACTTCTCGGTCGGTCTGTCGGTCCTTCGTTCCTTCGTTGCGCACACAAGTGCAAACACAGCGTGTGAACTGCAAAACCCAAGTGTACATAAACTCTACTCTACTCTGTACTGTACTCGGAGCTCCATCATCACGACTGCTGCCTGCCTGTGGTGCACCATGATGAGGAGCAGCAGCAATAGAAGAAGGCTGCTGCTGCCTTTGGTTGCTTGATGCTGACTGCTGATGAGCAGCATATAGGGTCGAGTCCCTGTTGCAATGTACAGAATATATTGTACATGTCTGAAAGATGGATGCTACATCTCTCTCTCTCTCTCTCTACTCATTATGCTCATCAGAGTAAGCATGATGAAAGACACATCATACCTCGCACTTCTCATTTTACTTCCATTGTCAACGGGGGGTGGAGGGAGGGAGGGGAGGGGAGGAATCCATTATTGATGCTCACGACAATAACATCATCGTCTTTCGCTTTTCACGAAATATGAGAAAAGTCGAAGAACATGCAACTATACAGTACATTACATTGCTGATGATGGACTGACAATATATAATTAAACAAGAGCCTTTAATTCCAGCTTTTCAAGTTACGTATTATACGAGACGCTGTGAAATAAGGAAGAATCTGCATGCTGTAACGACGAAGACAACTTTGGAAAAATGCGGGGGAGGAAAGGGGGATTTTCAACTTATTTTCAAACATTTGCCCGGGAATTATTATTATTATACCCAACTTTCGAGTGCAACTCATTCTTTCGCCCCGGTGCTGTCTATAAGAAGAAAATAAAATGCTCAAAAAATGATAACAAAGCAACAACAACAACAAAAGGATTTCGCCATGTGCAAAAAATGTTAACAGTGATAGATAAACCAAACAACAACAACAAAAATGGAATTATCGTGATTAACATACCCTACTGTGGGTCTGAATAATGGGGGATTGCAGGCCCAGGAAAAAGAAAAAGAAAAAAAGGGGGGGGGGGTTACCAATGAAAGATGGAAAAATGCAAGTCTGACATTATATTTGGCCATGTCCTCCCCTCCTCCTCCTCCTCCTCATTATTATTATTATTATTATTCATGAGTCCTTGAAAAAAGCGAGTCAGTCGGCAACATCTGCCAGGTTTCCTGTCTCGTGTGTTTGGCCTCAATTAACGATGACGGCTTATTCAAACAATGTCTATTGGTTGGCAAAATTACCGTATCCAACAACAACAACAACAACAACAAGTTTTCGATTCCTGCTCCTTTCTTTTTTTTTTTTTTTTTTTTTTTTAGTA
>CAJPEX010000107.1:92732-162756 GCA_905338405.1 Notodromas monacha | reverse complement strand
CCCCCCCCCCCTTTATTCTGAATGGAAGAATGAGCTGCAGCAGCAAGCACGCTGCACCGAATCAAGCAGATTGCACTTCTCGGTCGGTCTGTCGGTCCTTCGTTCCTTCGTTGCGCACACAAGTGCAAACACAGCGTGTGAACTGCAAAACCCAAGTGTACATAAACTCTACTCTACTCTGTACTGTACTCGGAGCTCCATCATCACGACTGCTGCCTGCCTGTGGTGCACCATGATGAGGAGCAGCCGCAATAATAGCATAGGAGAAGGCTGCTGCTGCCTTTGGTTGCTATTGATGCTGACTGCTGATGAGCATAATATAGGGTCGAGTCCTGCTTCTCTTATTGTAGTCCCTGTTGCAATCTACAGTATACTGTATACAAGTCTGAATGACGATCTCTCTCTCTCTACTCATTTTGCTCATCAGAGTAAGCATGATGAAAGACACATCATACCTCGCACTTCTCATTTTACTTCCATTGTCGACGGGGGGTGCATGGAGGGAGGGAGGGGAGGGGAGGAATCCATTATTGATGCTCACGACAATAACATCATACGCTCATCGTCTTTCGCTTTTCACGAAATATGAGAAAAGTCCAAGAACATGCAACTATCTCCAGTACAGTACATATTGCTGATGATGGACTGACAATATATAATTAAACAAGAGCCTTTAATTCCAGCTTTTCAGGTTTCGTATTATACGAGACGCTGTGAAATAAGGAAGAATCTGCAAGTAACGACGAAGACAACTTTGGAAAAATGCGGGGGAGGAAGGGAGGAAAGGGGGATTTTCAAGTTTTCAAACATTTGCCCGGGAATTATTATTATACCCAACTTTCGAGTGCAACTCATTCTTTCGCCCCGGTGCTGTCTATAAGAAGAAAATAAAATGCTCAAAAGATGATAACAAAGCAACAACAACAAAAAAGGATTTCGCCATATGCAAAAAATGTTTACAGTGTAACCAAACAACAACAACAAAAATGGAATTATCGTGATTAACATACCCTACTGTGGGTCTGAATAATGGGGGGATTGAAGGCCCAGGAAAAAGAAAAAAAAAGGGGGGGGGGGGGTTACCAATGAAAGATGGAAAAATGCAAGTCTGCCATTATATTTGGCCACGTCCTCCCCTCCTCCTCATTATTATTATTATTCACGAGTCCTTGACAAAAGCGAGTCAGTCGGCAACATCTGCCAGTTTTCCTGTCACATGTGTTTGGCCTCAATTAACGACGACGACGGCTTATTCAAACAATGTCTATTGGTTGGCAAAATTACCGTATCCAACAACAACAACAACAAGTTTTCAATTCCTGCTCCTTTCTTTTTTTTTTTTTTTCCTTCGAGTAATTTTAAAATCTCACGACGAGATATATGGGAACGAAAGTGTGTATATACGTGTGCCAAACTCTGGATTCGGCGTATTATGTGCATCACAAGGAAAAGAGGAAAGAGAAAAGACTGGTGCTGCTGTCGCTGTCGCGAGCGCAAATTTGCAAAGGTTGTCGTCGCTCGTCGCCGCGACTTTTCTTTTGTTGACACGGTTTTTGCACTCGGATATATACTGTACTGTGCAGTGCGGGGACGAGATTCCTTTTTCCCCTCCCCTCTTTTTTATTTTTTATTTTTTTATTTTTATTCTTCTATTTCTCTCTCTCTCTCTCTCTTTTTAGAGAGAGAGAGAGAGAGATGTATGTTTGTTTTTCACTTTTCTTCCTCATCGTCTGGGCAAAACCGAAGCGGTCCTGCGTTTCCCGCAAAACCTGCAAGAAACTCGTCTATATATTCCCTTCTATCGATTGGTGCTGCTTCGGTATGCGCCCTAAACATCCGCT
This sequence comes from Notodromas monacha, assembly GCA_905338405.1. Lineage (NCBI taxonomy): Eukaryota > Metazoa > Arthropoda > Ostracoda > Podocopida > Cyprididae > Notodromas > Notodromas monacha. The sequence continues at coordinate 160,915 of CAJPEX010000107.1, read as the reverse complement.
TATAAATCCATCATTTTTCGTGACAACTTGTGCAATGTTGGTGAGACATGCGAATAAATGGGATGGAAATTTACGTATAGTGGTCCTGTGATAGAAGAAGAACAGAACAAATTATTGTGACTAATGCTTTTCGATCAAAAAATTCGAAAATTTCAAAAATTATTGTAATCTAAAGAAAAATCTATTTAATACATGCCAAAGAAAGTTCCTAGATTGCTTTTTTTGACAAACAAAAAAAATAAATGCCCATGGTTTTACCTGTTTATAAACAAAATGTGTTTAAACAACTTTTAAATCTTCAAAATGTGGGATAATCTTGCCAAAATTTGGTGCAGCTGTCAGCACTGAAAATATAAAAAAACTCCTGGTTTTTCGGCCAAGTTGAGATGAAGTCCAATTTTTTCCTCTTCCAGCTGAAAATGTTTACTGACAGAAAGCATCACTGCGGGATGTTTCTTTCTTTTTTTTCCTCCTGCAATCCTAGCCTATAAGAATAACACTACAGTATAGATTTATCAAAACAAATATAAATGTATTCTACCCATCAGGGTATAATTGGCGACCTTTGGGCAGACCAAAATGTGCATAAAAATCCTGACTTTGCAGCAGGATGGGAAAATCAACCTGCCTCTGTTCAATGGTCACCCATGTGATATTTATATTTTTAATGCCTCATGAGGAAATGACATATTAGAGAGAAACCCCTTCAAGAAACTTTTCAATTACTGTTGTATATCTACTGTTCAACTAATATTACTGAGAGTGTGGGCATAAAAGGCCAGGGTGTGTATATGTGTCTGCATGCATGCATGCAGACACATACTGAAGCAGCACCGCCCCGTCATTGTTCCACACCCTGCAGCAGCAGCAGCAGTGGAATATGGCGAAAGGAATGAGTTCTCGACTTTTATTTCCAGACCGCGGAATATTGTGCCTGATGGGGAGAAGAAATAAAAAGAAAAAAAAAAAAACCTGGCGTATTTTTCTTTTCCTTTCGTTTCCTTTTCGGCGCACAATCTAAAGGGATGTGATGATGTGGCGAGAGAATTATATGAAGAGAGAGAGAGACAGACAATATTTTGGCGAAGGGGGGGGGGGGGGTGAAAAACGCGGCAGGAATATTTTGGCGTCTGTATGTTGACTCCGAGTGTCGCCAGGTTTCTATATATTCATCCTGTCAAACATCCCACCGAGTTTTTGGTGCATGTTTCAAGCACACTATGCCTGTTCTCTCTCTCTCTCTCTCTCTCTCTCTCTCTCTCTGATGATCGATGAGGAAGCTATATATGACAGGGGAAGAAGAAGAAGAAGAAGAAGAAGGTGATGTTGATGAACCTGCAGTAAAGTCTCCTCATACTGTACAACACATTTTTGAGGGCTAGCTTCAGAAAGATATTATTTTTAATGAATGATTTATTGCAGTGAGATTCTCAAAATTATGGACTGGGAAAATTTCAACTTTCAAACCTGCCTGTAATCAGTCAGAATGTTAGATCTTTGCTTTCCCGGCATGCTAACATCTTTTTTTTTTTGTAAATACAGTATTTGAAAACTGAGTGATATTCTGAACCATAAAAATTAGCTTCACACATACATTTCATCAGTTGAACAAGTCTCTTCATTCTGCTGGGAGGATGATGTGAGCTAGTGGAACCACTTGGAAGAATGTTTTGTCATTGATTTCAGCTTCCAGCATATATATCCATTACTACAATAAAAACCAGTCTGCCAAATTTTAGTTCAAAAATTTCAAACTCTGCCTGCCTTAGTTAGGAACTTTATACTTGGAGAATCTGTTGAACATTCCTCAACATGTTAAGTTTGTTATGCTGGAATTGGGCATTTTGTTATAACAATATTGTTTAAAACATGTAACTCTATGGGCTTCATGATGCTGGGGCTTGAAAAACAGCTTTTAATCAGTAAACTGTACTGATTAATGGTTTATAGTGGTACAGTTGACGCCTGCACAACAGACTTGATTCATGCAAGAAACTAGTCTATTATGTGAAAAGTCTGTTGTACAAATTTTATTTTCTTATATATGTTTACACTTATGCAAAATAAGGAAGATTACAACCAAAAGAAGTAAAAAAAAAAATGCACACCCATTCATGGCAATAATAATGACATTTTTTATTCAAAGCAAGTTGGGAAGCGAGGGGGGACTTAGCAAGAGCAGGAAGGCCACAAGTGATTGCAAAAAACTTTGAAAGAAAAAAATAGGAATTCTACACTGAGCCGTATTCAAGTCAAAGATTTTTCTCCAGCATGGGCTTAGCTATACTGTACAGTAATTGATGGGATAATCTCAGGTTCCATAACTCAACCATGAGCGCAGTCAGCTTCCTTTCTATAATGAAAGGGTCACGATGGATTGATTAAGATGCAGTGTTCTGAAAAGAACAGAAAAAAAATGAAGGTGATTTCATTCGAAAATTTGTTCGTCCTTGATTGTCTTATTGTCTACTCAATTATCAGTCCAGCTGGGGCTTTTCTAACTCGGTGAAAACGAAATAGCCAAGTTTCTCATCCCCCCCCCCCCCCCCCCCCCCTTCCCTCTGGCTTCAGCAAATTTAGGCTCGTTTGTCTTATAATGTCATTGTTTGGTGACAAAATGGCAAACAATAANCCCCCCCCCCCCCCCCCCCCAAGGTAGGATATTTCACCAGATTAAGAAAACACGTTTTTTCACCAGATTATGAAAAGACGACGCTCTTGTTGAGAAACAATTTTGTTGTTCTTATTCTTTTCGTCAATGCGTCAAACAATTCTGAGTCAATGTCTGCATGTTCATTTTGCAATCCCATAACAGCAAGAATATCAAACAGGACCTGATGAGTGTTTAAGTGCACGAGTGCAACGAGCATTAAATACAGCCAAAACATGCAGTACTGTACATTATTCACAGCAATCATAATTCCACGGGAATATTTCAGTTGCATCGTACTGTTTAGTATTAGTCCAAGATGGGACATCTTCAATGCACAGTACTGTACTACTACTGCTTCTTGCTTCTTGGGAAGAGTGACATCTACATTCTCATGTCAAAAACAAAACAAAACGCTGTATTCATAATGCTCCATAGGAGATGTCCATTTCCCCGTGAAACCATGGACTTGAAATTTTCTTCACGATAAAACTCCGCTGTTCAAAAATCATCAAAAGCATGAATTACCGCGCTGAAAGTGTATACACTACAGTACTGTACCAGCATATTCACTCGAGGTAATTTTCCTGTGCTGGAACACGATACTGTACTGTATTTAAGCAGGACGAGGAAATCGTCATCGTGGCTCATCGCGCATACAAGAAAAATAAAAAGGAATAAAACATAAAGGCATCAATATATCCCAGAGTTGTAGTCACACTCCCCCCAAGGTAGGATATTTCACCAGATTAAGAAAACACATTTTTTCACCAGATTATGAAAAGACGACGCTCTTGTTGAGAAACAATTTTGTTGTTCTTATTATTTTCGTCAATGCGTCAAACAATTCTGAGTCAATGTCTGCATGTTCATATTGCAATCCCATAACAGCAAGAATATCAAACAGGACCTGATGAGTGTTTAAGTGCACGAGTGCAACGAGCATTAAATAAAGCCAAAACATGCAGTACTGTACATTATTCGCAGCAATAATAATTTCAAGGGAATATTTCAGTTGCATCGTACTGTTTAGTATTAGTCCAAGATGGGACATCTTCAATGCACAGTACTATACAGTACTACTGCTTCTTGCTTCTTGGGAAGAGCGACATCTACATTCTCATGTCAAAAACAAAACAAAACGCTGTAGTCATAATGCTCCATAGGAGATGTCCATTTCCCCGTGAAACCATGGACTTGAAAATGTCTTCACGATAAAACTCCGCTCTCCAAAAATCATCAAAAGCACGAATAACCGCGCTGAAAGTGTATACCCTACAGTACTGTACCAGCATATTCTCTCGAGGTAATTTTCCTGTGCTGGAACACGATACTGTACTGTATTTAAGCAGGACGAGGAAATCGTCATCGTGGCTCATCGCGCATACAAGAAAAATAAAAAGGAATAAAACATAAAGGCATCAATAAAAAAGAAAAAGAGAAAGAAAAGAATTAAAGAATGGGGGCGTCTTTTTCTTTTTCTTCTTCATTTCTTCCCCCCTCCTTCCCCTCCCCTCCCCACTCCCCGGGACACAGCCTTCTGCTGATGCTGTCGCCTGTGCAAATTGGCACAAGTTTGTCGACTTGGCTGTGCAGTATATTGACACATGAGGTTTTGCGCGCGTTCCTCGAATCCAGCATCGGCAGGAATCCCTTTTATTTCCGCTCTAGTACGCAGCATAAATCGAGTTCTTTGCACGATACCACACGGCGAATTCAGCCGTATTCTGCGCAAAAAAAGAAAATAAAAAATAATAAAAAATAAACTGAACCTCATGTGCTGCGCTGGGGCTGGTCGTGCTAATTTTAAATACCACTCCAGCAGCTGATCGAGTATATATAATAAACTGGTGATGATTTTTGCACTCGTATATACATGCCGACATTCCTGATACTTGATGCATTGTCTATTGCCATTTTATTAACACGTTTTTATTAACTCGCTTTCTTGTCTGTTTGTTTGTCTGGATCAAAGTTTGCAACTCAAATTTTGCTCACTTCCTGACTAGCTAGCAAGCTGAAACTTTCAGGATAGCTTAGAAACTGATGACAATGCAATTACGTGGTGCGCATGGAGATTGTTGGGAAGACGTGAAATACAAATGAAATAGATGCGCACCATGTTTAAATAAGTTATTTTTTCCTTTTTCAAAATGTGGTTTTTTAGATTAATTTTTTAATCTACTATAATTATTTTATTTTATCCATTGCTGTGGTTAAATGCCTGCTTCCATAGCGCGTGTATCCATGTACATAGGAATATCATCATCACCATCATGTGCAGTTCGTATAATGTACTGTATATGGTACGATTTTACCCAGGTTGTTTTTTCGTTGATTAAATAAAATCGATATTCTGCACAGTTCGGAGCAATAAAATCGGAGGAGTCACATGGATTCAACGTGTTGGCAATGTACGTATTACTGCTGTACTGGCGAGTGGCAAGCGAAGTACATTACTGTATTGCTCATTTGCTAATACAGTATACAATATACGTATGGCAATATGGGCAATAAATGGATGATGTTGCCATATTGTTCGTAAGCCATGTGTATCGACGATCGAGTTCCCTGACTTTTTCTCTTCTTTTGTCAAGCATGATGATGTACAACTGTAATACAGTACTGTATATTTGATGGGGGAAGAGGAAGGCACAATATTGTAGTGTGCGTCATCATTTTGCAAATTAATGCTTCAGGAAATACTTTAGAGTGAATCAACACAAGGGGACAATGAATATACTTACGCTGCATTCGTATATACTGTTCACTGTAGTACAGTACAGTACTGTATATATATATAGTGTGTTGCATTTACAGCAGCAGTCTGTCGCCGCATATGTACAGTATACTGTAGTATATACTTGTCCTTGAATGGATCCATTATTTTTGAGAAAGCTGAACTGTATTGTAGTGTCATCTACACACTCGTCACCGATGCAGCCTCCTGGCGGATTGGTCACTTGATACTGTCCTGGCTTTATGTAGATGTCGTCTCTTTCCCGCTAAATGATTGATTCTCTCATCTTCTTCCACGGCTCCGTTCTTATACAGTATACGCGGTACTCATGTGTATGGATGGTGCATGTATATACAGTACATTATATGATGCGCGTCATCCGCATTATGTGCAGTGTTCGCAAGCATTATTGTCGCATGCAGCACAGTTCATTGCATTGAGTGGATTATTGCGACATACGCTTCCGGATATGCGGAGAGGCGACGACGAGTTCCTCTCAATAATAATAATGATAATACAGTACTGCTGTAATACAGCTATGGCTTTGTGTGATGCGCATCGGGCGTTTTATACATTTCGGAGGGGATGTTGGCCAATGCTGAGGCATGAGCGCCAATAATAATAAGACAAGCCCCCAAGCAACGTGCGCATGCCCAGTTCGCGGAAACGGACGACGACGAGCCAATAACAGAACTACCGAGTACAGTACTGCATGTACACTATGTATGTTCCTGTCTTCCCCGATGCATGTACTGTATGTATCTTTCTGTCATCGCATCTCAGCCAAGGCCGGTGACAAGAACAATTCAATAGAGTAATCAAGTGCAGCTGATGGAAAACAACAAAGATAGCCGCGAATAAAAGGCGTGAATGCAAAATGCATGAGCTCTCGTCGTTCATCGGAGGCTATACCCATCATCCTTTTCAGCTCAACTCTTTCTCAGTCGGTCACGGAACCGGATCGCGGTCGGCTCTCAACAATAATAATAAGTTACGCACTACGACTGTACTGTATACTGTATATAGGGCTAGCTGTTGCGTAATTGTGGGACTTTTCTGCATTCCTTCTCCTCCTATGACTTTTGTCGAAAGGTTACTGGTTTTTTTTTTTCCCAGTGCTGCCCGGACAGGTGTCGCTCTTATTTCTTCGTTGATTCCCTCCTTCATTATTGCTCGACCGATCGAGTTCAATTCTTCGTGACCGAGACCGCATGTACGGTACATGTACATCAGCAGTGCATATCCCCATACGGTACTGAATATTTCAACGCGTTTCAAACGTGTGGCGGAAAATGCAAATCTCGACACACGTATACGTGCGCTAACAAGTATATTATGACCATTGAATGTAGAATAAAATATTTTTTTCATTTACGTGCGTATCTTATTATAATCTTCTTTATTATTTAAATTAAGAAAAATGTGAATGGCAATAATAAGGAATATTTATAGAGAAATTCAGATCGTATTCCGTATAATTTAACTCACGCTACCGGTATAGTTATTTCATATACTGTACAGTACAGTATTATAGTCGAGGTTTGATATTCAGGCGACTCGCGTGTGATTTTAGATATATATATATATATTTACAGTACATTATACATGGTACAGTAGTTCACTGGTGTAAAGCAGTACATTTTCATATTCTTCTTTATTTTTATACAGGGATCAAACAAATATACTCATCAAGGAATAGAAAAGTGTTTACAGCAAGAGTACATACATCTTATATTGCCGAGTTTTCGGATCCCGAGCAGTTCGTGGACGTCATCATGAAGATTGACATTCACACACACGTCCTACCGGAATCCTGGCCTGATTGGGACCAGGTATGTTTATTTACAATAAAATGCACACAATGTCCTGCGATGCATATATATAAGTCCTTCAATAATAATGCGTTTATTCACTCATTTGAAGGATCCCTCATCATAACCAGGTAAAAGTTACCGCATATATATATTTTCATTAGCGCTATTCGATCAATAATAGACATTCAAACGTCATCTCAGCAATTTGCAAATGACGCGTTTGAAATTACTGTACTTTACAATATACCTACACATCAGGTATATACTGTACCTATGTTGAATTCAATAATCTATAAGGCATAATTTTTAATTACAACAGTCAAACCCTGATTTAGTGCCATATATTGTTTGTCCTGGCATATTCTGTGGCACTATAAGCAAGGATGGCGCTGAATCCAGGTTATTTGTATGTGTGACTGAGAGTGAGAGAGAGAGAGAGAGAGGTCCAGTTCAGAGTTTCCATTATTATAGGAAAAAATAAGCTTGTTTACAGAACTTTTAGGCCAATTAATCAAGAGAAAAAGGCAAAATAAGTAATGTTTGTTAATTTCTTCACATTTCATTTCAGAATAATGTGCATTGATCTATAGGCGGAATGATTACATTTTTAAACACATGACATCTACTAAAAGATCACAGCTGTTTCTCAAGATTTTGTGTGCATTTCACTTAGTTTTATACTGTATAAAGTGCATATAGAGGCAACAACAATGCGGTTGTGCAAAAGTTTCCCCTTTCTTGTATTTTCAATTGAGGAGGGTGACATGCTAAGATAAATATTTTTCAATACAGCATTGTAATTTCAAAAGTAGATTTTTCACATTTATCCTGAGTCTTATGTCAGCATGCGTTGGGAAGTGATTCTCAGTCGAAAGTCTTGTTATCCAATGATATCCTTGGGAAAATGCCAGAGTTTACTTCAATCTCTGTCCACTTTTTTTTTTTTAAACAGCATGACGCAGATTTATTGTGGCACTAATTAGTGAGTTGGCACTAAATTGGGGCTCTCCTTAAAAACATAAAGCTGGAGGGAGATTTGTACCAGGGAAATTTGTGGCACTAAATCAAGGGTTCACTATTTACCTGTTAAAATTTGATCAGGTGTCTGTTGTTTCTTTTTAAATCTGCACATACCGGTATTTTAAAATGCTGTACAAAAAGAACAAGCGTTTTAAAGATTTATTTTAATCATTATACAATCTTTGGAGGTTGACATGCACTGTAGTATACAGTAATGTATATTATTTATAGTACAGGTACAATATAACGTATATATAAATGGTACAGCTGAACATGAATATGATTTCTATATATACATGTATATTTATACAGTAGTTGACAATAACAGGGCCAAAAAAAAAATAAAGAATAGAAGAAGAGGACCTAGCTTCTCTCGGATTCATTTATATATATATATATATATATTGCAGAAATTCGGATACCCGGGATTCGTGCGACTGGACAGAAGCAGCAGCAGCAGCAGCAGCACGAATAATGCCACAACTAATAATAATACTACTTGTATTAGCAATGATAACAATGACAATTGTCATCCTCCTTCTACCAACAACAACAACAACAACAACAAGAATAATAATAATAATGATAATAATAATGCTATTCATCGGGCTCATCCTGCTGCCGAGATGAAACGCGGCGACCAGACATTCCGCGTCGTCGACGAGAACTGCTGGGACTCGGGCGCCCGTCTCAGGGACATGGACGCCACCGGCGTCACTCTCCAGGCCCTGTCCACTGTGCCGGTCATGTTCAACTACTGGGCAAGTATACTTGGTTCTGCATATTTATCAACAGTTTATCTGCGTGCATATACAGTACTTGGTTGGCTACTCGTCCTGTTATTCACCTGCATGCAACGTCATTCCGAATCAGGTTACACACATATTGTATATACAGTACAGTACAGTACTGTACAGTATATCAAATGTAACTGTGTGTGTTTTTTTTGAAAGCAAGTGAAAGAATTAATTGGGTAAATGAACTCATCTTGACTTCAGTAAGTTCAGCTTCAATAAATCCTGTCAACTCATTCATTATACTGTAATCAATTCCAGCCCCAGAACATTTGCCAATTTCTTGCAATATTCTTTGTCCTTTTTTCCCCGCCAGTAAAAATGTTTTGTTCCTTTATTATTACTAATTGAAACATCTCTCATGCCAATTTTTGCTGGTTCTTCAAGTTTGATTTAAATAAGAAGTTGGATTGCATTATATATGTATATACTGTATATGGCATATAGATATATACAAGCGGTGATGCATGATATTTGCTGGGTACATAATGCAGTTGAACCTCTCTAAGTTGAATTTCAAGGGACCTGCAAAAAAATTTGACTTACTAGGGAGGTCAGGAATTTTATAGGTTGGAACTGCAATGCAAAGCCCTTTTTTCTGGAAAACTTTGAAACAATTTAAATGGAGATATTCTAAAACTTAAATGGCTTCTCAAATGAGTTGGAAGGCTTCTGAACTTAGTGGCAGGGGTTTATGTTCCCAATTAAGTCTTTTGCTTCCTTTTAAAACACGTAAGTTACTGTTTTTATTGCTTTTTTCTTTTCTTTTTTTCAAGAAAATAATGGCCAACATCACAGGCCAAAGAAAATTCGACTTACAGAGACATTTGAGGGGAAAAGCCTTTGGCTTGGGGAGGTTTTTTTTATGTACAGTACAGTATTGTTTCTAAGGGGATTCAGAGGGGATCTGAAAAAAAATTTTGACTTAGGGGGTATTTGACTTAGGGAGGTTAAAGTTACTGAGGTTCACCTGTATTCATAACAATCAATGAATATTACATAATACTGTACATCATTGAATGATCATATAGCTAGCATGCACAATCCAAAGTACTTATATTACTTTAATTGTTCAACAATGAATATACTGTACTGTGTTATAATACAAACAGGCAAAACCAGAAGACACCATGGAAACAAGCAAGTTCCTCAACGACGACATTGCAGTCCGGATTGCGCAGCACCCTGACCGGTTTGTCGGGTTGGCAACCCTGCCTTTGCAGGCCCCGCTTTTGGCAGTGGAAGAGCTCAAGAGAGTCGCAGTGGACCTGAAATTCTCTGGCATTCAAATCGGATCCCACGTCAACCAGTGGAACCTGGATGAACCTGCATTGCATCCAGTTTACAAGGTACAGTACTGTACATTTATTACTATGCCCAATTCATGCTGCATGCAGGCAAATAATGCTTTCATCATGTTCACATCATTTATGTACTGTATATACAAATATGCAGACTGCCGAAGACTTGGGCCTTGCAATTTTTGTGCACCCCTGGGACATGGACACTGCTGGTGGCAGATTGGTCAAGTATTGGATGCCATGGTTGGTGGGTAAGCAATACAAATATATATAATATATACTATATATAAATATATATACTGTGCATGTGACAGTTCAGTATAATAGATAAAACCAGCTACTGCTCCACTGATTTCCCAAATGAACAATATATTCGGAATTGGCAACATAAATAACCTCTTTTTAATATGCCAAACTCACAGCCACCTCAGTTCACTGCTGGCAGTTTTTTTTTTTTTTTTACAGCAACATGAACTTACTTACTGACTCCATAATAAATCTATCTCGTGCTGGTTCCAAATATACACACACTCACAAATACAAATATATATATACAAATATATACACACGCTCGATTCATTTTGTAAAATGTATTCATAAAGTAAGCAGGAACTGTCATTCATGAGGATAAGAAAGCTCATGAATATAAGGCATGACATTTTCTTTCATGACTCCATCCATTCAGGTCTTCAAAAATCAATTCACCACACCATGATGCTTTCAAGACAATCAGCATACACACACACACCATTTTAATCCCTTCATTGAATAATGTACTGTATTAGGATGAAATTGTATGCAAAGCCATATAGCTGGTGACGTCTGTGATGATGAGATCCAAATTCATTTGGAACATTACATGTTCCGCAATGATAATTCATCATCATGCACAGGAATGCCGAGTGAGACAGCAGCCGCAATTTGCAGCATCCTCATGGGCAACATCCTGGACTTGTTCCCCAGACTCAAGTTCTGCTTTGCTCACGGAGGCGGAGCCTTTCCCTTCACCGTCGGCCGCATAACGCACGGACACCAAGTTCGGCCCGACTTGTGCGCAACCAACTGCAAGGTGTCACCCCAAGATTACCTTGGACGATTCTACACCGACTCCCTGGTGCACGATGCCAAGGCCTTGGATTACCTAATCTCTGTCATTGGCGAGGTAGGGTACATGACTTGTGCGCAACCAACTGCAAGGTGTCACCCCAAGATTACCTTGGACGATTCTACACCGACTCCCTGGTGCACGATGCCAAGGCCTTGGATTACCTAATCTCTGTCATTGGCGAGGTAGGGTACAAAATAAAGCGAAAATTTGATTTCACTTTGAAATTCTTCTGGCCAGAAGAATGTTTTGAGAGAAACGCAAATTTTCTACTGAAATGAGCATCCTCCTCTCATCCTCATTAAATACTACAGTAACATAATATATGCTGGAGACACCAGTGTTCCCCAACCTCTTAGGTCCCGCGGACTGGCAAATTACTGTAAAAATGTTGGGAGGACTGGCAAATTTCCCAAAATGTTCTGTGGACTGACAAAGTATTTTAAGATTTTTACAGAAAGCTTTGTGGCAAGCATTTAAAAAGTTCCTGCTTTTCTTCAAAAGATTAAGATCCAATGAAGCAGGCATACAGTAGAATGTTCCCCAAAGTATTAGTAAGGTGGGCTTGAAGAAGGGTTTGTCAGACTGAAATGATTAAAAATTTATTTCAAGAGTAGTTAAAAGAAAAGCCAACTTAAGTTTTCTTTAGATAAATTCAACTACCATTTGTTTTCCCAGGATTTCAGATGAAGATAACAGACTTCATTGCAGCTTTTCTCAATTTACTATGCTGCAGAAAATTCCCTGCAGACCAGCAAAAAACTTCTGCAGACCACAAGTTGGGGAACATTGCTGTAGACAAGTGTTCGAAAATTAAATCTGTCAAGCAACTTTCTGGGTCTCCATAAATTCTTAAATTACACATAAACAATAATCTCGACAGGACAAGGTGATACTTGGAAGCGATTACCCCTTCCCATTGGGCGAGAGTCACCCGGGCCAGCTGACTGAAGAAGCCAAGTTACTCGGCTCGGACTTGAAGGTTTGTGTAGTGATCAAATCAATCGGGACACACTTACAGTACAGTGTAACAAATCAAGTGTGGCTATCATTATACTATATCATTATACAGTATACTATATCCCTGCCAACAGGAAAGGATCTTGTGGCGGAACGCCGTCGAGTTCCTCGGACTGGATCGGGTTGTGCAGCAGCAACAACAACAAGCCAGGCTTGCCAGCGCCTGATATATTAGACTGACTGATCGATTCCCGCAAATATATTTTAACCTCCGTCTCGGTGATGATGCGTGTAAAAGCTTCTCCTCGTCCAGTATAAATGCATTCCAATAATAAAAGTCACATGCTCATTTTGTGGGCAATGCATCGCCTCGTTTCCTTCCGACACAACAGCCGCAGCAAATTCAATCCAAATCGAAATTCTCACAATGCTTCGTTCCTGGGTTCGTAATAGAAATTAGCAGCAGGAATAAAGCGAAAACCCGAGGGACAGATGCTTGAGGTCAAGAATGAACACCAGGGGGTTTCTCGAAAGTCCTGCGCATCACCTGGACTCACAGCTTCCACAGAGACCAATCGATAAATCAATCTAACCTGGGCATCCGGTTATACAGTAGCAACTTCATTTAAAAAAAATTTTTAATCCTGATTTTCGAGAAGCAAATTATAAACTAACAAAATATGCAGTACAAATTCATTTCTTTGGGTGTCATGTGATGTTGCTGAAGAACAATTCAATGAGAAGTCACTGAACATGGAGCAACAAGAGATTCGCATTCCTTCCACGTTTGTCCATTTCAATCAATCAAGCATTTCTTTCAAATTAACGCCACGGACGATGTACAGTAATTGTCTACATAATTTTTCAACTCTCCCGCACTGGGGAATGCATGACTTCCTAGGTTGCCATCGCTTGAAACATGAAGGCTAGACAAAAAATAATAAAAATGAATAAAAGCAAAGCTAAAATCTTCCTGGATAAATTGGAACAAAATCTTTCAAGCCGTCATCTTCCTCGCCAGAAAAAAAAAAGAGTTTTTAATGCACTTTCGGAAACGTGGGTGAGAAACGTTGGAGCAGTTTCAGGATAAACTCATAAAAATAATTTTTTACACTGTAAAAATGTAAAAAATAAATAAATAAAGCAATCAAAAGACTCCTTCAAGCTGGTTTTTTGATGCCCACAAGACAGAAAAGGAATACAGGTGCCAGGAATGCACTCATTCCGATCTTCACCCGATTCTAATGGAATGAAGGAAGACATTGAAACATTTGCTATTCGACAGGTCATCTGCTTCTGTTGATGCGCAAGTGATTCACAGGACTCGAAAGAATTAAAAAAAAAATCCCTCATACGCGCATGATTCAAGGAAAAGGACAAAAAATATAATTAAAGTAAATAAAATCACGTCCTGTTACGGACTTTTCCGGTCGACGACGATGACGACGACTTGACGGAAGAAGAGTGTTGTCTTCGTTTTCCATCGGGCTCGTTTTCGTCTCGTCTCCGGCTCGACTTGCGCTTGTGAATACCGTTTGAAGCCTGTGGTTCCTGCTGCTGCTGCTGTTGTTGTTGTTGTTGTTGTTGTTGTTGGTGGTGCTGCTGGTGTTGTTGTAACTGATGCTCTCCCACGTCCAATGCCAAGATCTCCGAACTGCTCGGCAACAACACGTCGTCCGGCAGCACAAACCGTCCGATCGGCTCCAGCGTGGAACGCGAGTCCTTCAGCTTCGCCATCTCCTCTCGCAGCTTCTTCAGCAACGCCAAGTTCATCGACCTACCATGACAAACAAACACGAAAAGTATTGCAGATTTCCAGGACGGGACACGTGGCCACCGGGCAAAGAGTGGTATGATTTTGCATCCCCTCGGGAAATTTCGAAAATGAATAATTACTTATCCAATCTCTTTTTCGACAGGAGATTTAACACATACAGTATCTCCCAATTTCACACCACAGTCAAACGAACGCGAACTGATTTATAAAATCTTTCGAAGCATTTCGTGACGAGGGATACCCCTTCGCGATTTTCAACATTGTAATAGTCTTCCACTGCGTAATCAATTTCTGACACACCAAGAAGAAAGATAGATGGAAGCGTTAACTTTCCATTCCACCCCTCATTCATTGCAATGAAGAGGAAATACAAATAAAAGGGAGACGCAACGAACCGGCCTTTGGCCTGTCCCGCCTGCTTCTGCTGCAACTTGGTCACTTCCTGGGCCAGCTTGTGCTTTCGCTGCGCCGCCTCCGACGGCGACACCCCGTACAGCCTCAACAACGCCCCCCACGAGCCCAACAAGGGATGCAGCTTCTTGAGTATCATCTGCGACGCCACTTGCTTCCCCTCGCGCTTGTTCTTGCACTTGACCGTCACTTCGTGATTCGCCACCTTCATGGTGAACTCAATAAGCTTCCGGTTCGGCTGCTTGTCCAGCTTCGTCTCCACGTTGAAGGCGCCTAGGCCGTGGTTCCGCTGGATGCACGTCGTCAGGATCTGAAACGGCGGCGGCTTGCCCAACGTGTTGGACATCTTGGCCACGCGCGAGTCCTCAATGTCCACCGAGTCAAAGAAGTTCTTGCCCGAGGCGTCCGTCGCGTCGTCGTCCTTGACCGTCTCGCTGCCGTCTTCCGACTTGCCCGGCTCGTCGTCGATCTTGAGCTCCTTCTTGCAGTCCGGCAAGAGGATCCCCAAGGTCGCCTTGGCCGCGTTCACCTTGGCCAGTCGCTTGCTGGACCCGTAACCCGTCCCGTACTCGACACCCTGCATTTCATAATCCATAATCATTTCCTCCTCCGACAAAAAAAAAATTGAAAAGATGAAAAAAATCACCTGGATCATGACAGTGGCGGCATACGGAGACGCGGCGTCCGTCAACTCCAGGTACTTGTACTCGGGGTAACTCTGTTGGCTGAAAAACAGCACCTCGTGCAAAATGGACACATACGACTTGCCGGCCGGGTTGAAGATGCGGTGTCTCCGCTGGCCCGTTTTGCCGTCGCCGTTCTTGGCCAGGCCCGGCGTCAGGATCGGCAGCGTGATCAGCTTGGCGTCCTTGGGCACCTCCGGCCCGTTCAACGTCCGATTGTTCACCTTCTTGTACACCCGCCGGGACCGCCAGGAATCGAACACGGCAATCGACCGTTTGTGGAGCGTGAACCGACGAGTGGCGTACTCGCGAATGGCCTCGGCACCCAGCAGCTCCGACTTTTCGCACTCGGCCGCCGTGATGAGCTGCGCGTTCTGGATCACGATTCGGTTCCCGGGTTCCGCATGACTCGCAGCGATGCTCACGGGTTCCGAGGCTTCCGCAGCTTCAGGCACGTCATCGATTACCTCGCCGTCTTCTCGTTCCGGCTCGGCGGCATGGGCCGGGCAGAGGGGAGCAGCAACAGCAACAAGCGGCGACACCTTCCCATAAACAATCAAACAAGGATTCTCTCATTCGAGGGAAATGCAGTTTTCTTCTGCATTTTTGTTTTACTCCTCCATTCAAAATAAAATACGATCAAACCTCTTCAACTCGAACTTTGAGAGACAAGAGAAAAATTTGAGTAAGGGAAACGAGCATTTTCTTCTGGGAAAAGAAAAAAAAAGGCAGAAAATTTCCTGTATTTCCTGTCTCTATAAAACGATAGCATAAATGCCTCCAGAAGATTCGAATGATGGAGGTTTGAGGGGGGAGAGCCTGCAAGTCAGGGAGGTTATTTAATGCATTGTTTCTGAAGAATTCAAACAGGGACTTGAAAAATCAAATCAAATGAGGGAGGTTCAACCAACTGCAATATCATTGGCAGATGCCATGCTATGCCATTATGCACAATAAATGAACAGAATAATCAGCGACGAGGAATCATCATCATCATCAGTCACCTCGTCGACGACTGGCTCTTCGACCTTTGGCTCGACCGCATGCACCTTCTTATCAGTGAGATCAATGATCCCCGGAGGCACACGAAACTGCTCCTTCTCCTGTTCCCGCAGGTACTTGAAGCAAGGAATGGAGCTGAGAGGAACCTCGTGTCGCCTCACGCTGCCGTTGCCAATGAAATACGGCTGGGACCAGGTGCAAACGCGAGATTCCTGATGCAAAAACACCGGCAGCCCCGAGGAATGGTTCAGCTTGATCCAGCCAGAGGGCAGGAACTCGAATTCGTTCTGGCCCTTCTCGAGCAACGAATACTTTTCAGCGTAGTTGAGCACTTCACCGAGCGGCCCGCGGGTTTTTTCGTGTTTCACTGGGATGCTGGCGGCGGTGGTGATTGTGGTGGCAGAGGCACGGCCTACGACGACGTCGTTCACCACCGGTTCAGGATCCTTGTCTTCCTCTTCTTCGTCCTCCTCCTCTTCCTCTTTGACGGGCCAGGTTTCGACGGACTCGTCCTCGTCGTCGGAGTCCGAGTCGGACGACGACTCGTTGCTCGACGACGACGAGGAGTCCGAGGACGTCGAAGAACTCGACGACGAGCCGGAAGAAGAGTCCTTGGAACTGAGCTTGGAGACGTCTTCGTCACGGACTTCGTCGAGGACGGAGAATTCGCGGGAAGAGCCGACCATGGGCAGTTGGAACGGCTTCACCACGTTGCCCACGTAGCAGAGCTCGTTCTTGGGTTTCGCGTTCGAGTCGGCCCAGTGGCGGAGCGGGACGCTGGATGTGCGCGACGTCGGAAAGCTCTTGGAATCGGGCATCTTGCCGCCCTCTCCTTTCACCCGCTTCACATCCATTCTGCCGTTCCTGTCGTCACGACGCGGAACACGGGCATCCATCAGATCACGAGACACACGTCACGCATTGACTGATCATCACCGACATTCCCGACTCTCTTCTGCAAACACTTTTCCATAGGATGCAAAAAAAATGGTGGGTCACTCGCACTGACAAACACAGTGCGGTATTCCAGAAGACAGAAATCATACGACGATTCACGGCAAATTTTGTTTGTTTGTTTGCCACCGTTTCGCAAATTTTTACGACATTGAGTGAACATCAGAAGAGCAAATATCAAAACAGCAAAGGTTTCGGGCTCGGTTGAAATGTTGAAACTTGCTCTTCTCGTGAGACTAGATGTTCTTTCAATGCTGAGCATGATTTTTGTGCAATGCAACGGCTTTCTGTTGGGACAGCAGCGCTCAAAAATTACGTGAGGTCAGGCCAAGTCTTTTTTTCTCCTCAGCACTCGCTCTTTTGATACTCGCTCTACTGTGATATGACCCTCAGTGTTTTATTCGCGCACCGCAGGCAACAGCACATCAGGAAATGAACAAAAAAAGAGGAAAATCCCATCAGTGGGAACACACGTCACAGGCATCACAAGCTCAACGCTTCTGGTCACCGAGGTCTTCAATCAAGCTTTCTTCAATCTGTCCAGAGAAAAAAAAAAACCAATACTGTATATTAAAACCCCTTTACATTATTGACATCCGACGTTGGACGAATTCATTCAGCTCACATCGGGCCACTTTTCCGGGAGAATGTCAATGAGGTCGTCCTTGACGTCACCTTGGATGACAATCTCGTCGTCACCAGTGACGCTGGACCCGCAGGAGAATTTGTTGGCAAAGAACTTGGATGCATCTTTCAAGTCGATGCCGAATGTCGACAGGCCGCTGACTATCGTCACGGATTTTTTCTTTCCACGCGGCGCTCTCGACACACGGACAGACTTGGCGATTTCCTG
The DNA here is from genome assembly GCA_905338405.1 of Notodromas monacha. Classification (NCBI taxonomy): domain Eukaryota; kingdom Metazoa; phylum Arthropoda; class Ostracoda; order Podocopida; family Cyprididae; genus Notodromas; species Notodromas monacha. The sequence continues at coordinate 142,851 of CAJPEX010000107.1, read as the reverse complement.
CTTCTTCTTCGCCTTCACTAGGCCCTTGCCGCCTCTTTTCTGCCGCTTCTTCTCGTCGGAATCGTCTTTATCATCTGCAGACAGACAACGAGTCGATAATGCAACAATTTTTCTCTCATTCATTTCCCTTTTCAACAGCCGATCAGAATCATTTGATCAGGTTTATTTTCTTTCGCAGAAAATTGCAAGGAAGCATGTCTCACCGATGCGAGTTGCACGCTCGAACTCATCCGGCAAATTCTTCTCCAGCCATGCTTTGCATTTCTCGTAATCCGGGTAAAATTCACAGTACTGCGAAACGTAGCAAATGGTTTTCTTCATTACCCAACAAGTTTCCAAAACAAATTCCCTTCTTTCCTTATGTCACGGCACAAGAAAAAAAAAATTGCTAGGAAACGCAACTGACTTCAACTGGCATGCTGCAGTTGCCACAATAGGTAATTTGCATGGGGTACGTCACTCCGGGCAGTGGTCCACCTTCTCGAACGACATCTCCCACCTGCTCCTCTCCAACTTCCGCACTGTCACTCATCTCATCAACGATTACTCTGCCGCAAAACAATCACGAACCTGCAACCACAATCGTCACATCACGACGAAGCAAAAAAAGTAGCACTCGGATAATTACTCAGAAGACCCAATGAAGCGATTTTTTCTAAAACAAAAAAACCGCAATTCGATTTACAATCCATGAATCATCACCAGTAACAAAACTTAGAATCGAGGAGCCAAGTCAGCAGAGATAAGAAAGAGGATCGTGTGCCATTCACTGGTAGTACAACTCCAAATTCATCCCGTCGTGAATCTCATCTGCAATTTTAGGAAAGAAAGTCAAGATTTCTTTCTAAATCCAATTTAATGAAGAATAGCTACTCACAGTCTTCCAGGGTGATGTGGTCCTTGAAAATGGTGTACCACTTTTTCAACACGATTTTGTCCCAACGTGTGCCCGTTTGGGCAGCGATCAGCTTCTTCAAGTCCCCAATGGTATCGTCCGGGTTACACTTTATTCTAACCTTCTTCCCCAATCTGTCATTGCAAGTAATCTCCAGCATTTTCCTCTATTCGCTCTTTCGAATCCCGCTGGTTCCTAAAAGTAACAAAAAAAAAAGCTTCTGAAATACTTCTGAAGTGATTCTTGATACGATTAGAAAAATATGAAACTTCTGGCAGACCACAGTTTTTTATTCATGGCCGCGGAAATTCATCTCACGAAAATAACACCACACATGACAAAAACTGTTGTCACGACACTGATATGTTTGTTAAACCATCCCCCGTGCGTTGAATCCCCGAAATAGTCGAAACTGTTATAAAACGTAGAGTAAGAGATTCCTTCAGCTGACATGGTCAAAACTTCACAGGATCAGAGTATTGCACCTAACGTTTTCCTGAAATAAAGAGAACAAAATAAGTATGTAACAACAAATTTGGAAGAACGAGAACACACGCAGGAACTTTCACACGAATACGAACCTCATTTGCAGCAACGACGTCTTTCCAGTCACGTTGAGCAATTGCTGGCACAACTTCTTTAAAAAGTTTCAGCAGTCTCTCAGCACCAGTTTTCAAGTTCTCCAAAACAAGCTGCAAGTGCACAGGGCTATGGTCTGATTGTGGCCTCCAGCAGTCATAATCCGTGACGCTTGCGATGCTCACGTAACTCAAGCCCGCTTCTTTTGCAAGGACCACCTTTAAAATAAATCAAATTAAGAATTCGTGGGAAAGATTCACAATTTTTTTTCGAATCCCAAATTTTCCATTCCACATACGAAGACTGGTAGGACGGCTTTGGCACTTTTACACCCCTCGCGATCAGGTATTTTTCCAGAGGGATGTAAATCCAATGGATATTTATTTACAAATTCCAATTTTGCCCACCGAGGTGCAATAAGGAGACAAGGAAGCGATGAAAGATCACTCCCATTTTCCAAGCGTTGTTTTAGAATGACAGGCTTTCTTCTGGATTTCAAAAAATCTTTTTAAGGAGGAAGAGAAAACATTGAAAAACTAGACATACTGATCAGTGAAGTCGATTAATTCAATGATTCTAGTAATGCACACTAAACCATTTCCTCACGGGATAAAAAAAAATTAAAAGCCTAATAACTTCGTGACACTGCCTGAATTAATTCTAGGCCAGCAGGGGCACATTCAAAAATAAATCGAGTTCTTGTCTCAATTCACTTATTTTCACAAAGTTGAAACCACTCCAATGCTCATCAATTGACCAACAACAAAAAAAGCCAAACCTCTGGGACAGTGGTCATGTTGATGACATCAGCACCCCAGAGACGAAACATGTTGCTCTCGGCCTTGGTGGAGAACCTCGGCCCTTCCACAGTGATCACCGTCCCCTTTTCATGCATCACAAAATGCGTCTTATCGTCGTCATCACCAGCACCGTCCTTCCGCCCCAAGTCCCACCCAAGCTTCTCCTTGACCACGTCCAGCACCAGCAGTCGCGTGTGCTCACAAAACGGCGTCTCCAACGGCAGGTGACAAATGCCCGGCGGCGACCCGACCTCGCCGTCGAAAAAGGTCTGCACTCGCTTCGTCGTCCTGTCGATGAACTGGTCCAGTAGGACCAGGTCCCCGGGCCGGAGTTCTTCCCGCAGCGAGCCACAGCACGTGGCGGCAAGCACGTGCGTGCAGCCGGCGTCCCGCAGCGCCCTGATGTTGGCGCGATTGTTGACGTTCGTTGGCATTACGTCGTGGTTCCGGCCGTGACGAGAAAGAAATACGCAAGGAACGTCACAAATGAAGCCGTGCACCAGATGGCTCGACGGCTCCCCGTATGCAGTCGTCACCTCCTCGGTTCTTTCCACGTCAAACAGCACGGGGTTGTTCAGTCCCGAACCACCAATCAAGCCTACCTACACAGCGGGAATAGCAAAAGAACATGAATTTAAATCGGTTGAATTGATAAAATTTTAACTAGCAAAAAATAAAAATGGGTCATGGGTGACACCTAAATTCTCTTACATTTTCGAAGATGTTCGGTTCGCCTAGGAAAGCTTCAACTGACTTGCGCGAGATCGTACGGTCAGCGATTGAGGCGACATTTAAATAAAATTTTAAAAGCCGGGCGTCAAGTAAAAAAATAGATAAAATAACGAAACTGCGCCGAAGACGAGCCAACAAACTGGCATAAAGACTGGGGTCAATTAACAATCACTGAAGTACTTCATCATTTTCTTCAATTATTTTGGCACGAGACTGATAATTCAGTGATGTGTTGAAACACGAAAAACTCACTTTCAACGGACGACCGGGGTCTCCCTCCATGACTACGAAGCAGCAGCACACAACAATACCTGCCAAAAGATGGAACACACAGAAGGAAGCTGTAGACAACAGCTTTCTTTCGCAAAATCCCAGAGGAAATATCGAAAAAGAACTACGCATCAATACTTGATTTGTATTAGCAGGCAACAAAAACATCACGCAAGGACCGTCCCTACAAGTCCTTGTATTTCCCCTCCTTCAAGGCCCTCTCGGCCAAATCTTGCTTCACCCACGAGGCTAAATTCCACGGTCTTTTGTGGGCAAGAGGGAATTTCAACGGCGTTGGCTCTCCCTCGAATGGATGCAGCGTTTTCAGACGGAGCAACAGCACTTCTTTGTTTATCTGCTGAGGATGCTTGTATCTATCCAAATAACTGAAAAAAATGCAACTTGTATTAATAAAAAACCCATCACTGAAAAAAATTTTCTTTAATTTTCCTTGAAGAAAAATGTTGGTTTGGGAAAATAAAACGATTAGCATTGCTTTCTGAGATAGTAAACATGCATCATTCGAAGGTTCACTCTGACGAAATTAAGCCCGCACTGTAATTTTATTCAGAAAACATGAAAACCCCGAAATTAAAAGGCGTCATCGGGAAAAACAGGTTTAGATAAATACAGTACTGTACAGCATATACTTCGGGAATATTGCACGATAAAAAAAAACAGATTTCACATCCAACAAAATCGTAGAACTTACTAGTTGAAGGCGTACTGTATCGGGTATCTGACTTGAGGCCGCAGGTTTGGTGGCGGAAAATTGTAATCGAAAATAGGCTCCCTCATTTCTATAACAGAAAAAAATCTCGATATTTCATCTCGCAGGCAAAAACAAATATAAATCAGAAACAATACCAAGGGTTTCCTCGAACATCTTGCGAACACTACGATCGTAATTGCTTTGGAAAAAAGCAAACGAAGCTGGAGTCATCTTTTCCTGCAGGTCTGCGTAAAAATCCAACGTTGAAAAAGTTCGTTCCTTCAAATCCACCCTGTAAAAATACAACGCACAATGATGCATTTCCACGAGGAAAAAATGCGATCAAAAAACTCACCTTTTTTCACTCACACGATACTTTGAAAAATCGATTTCGGCGTCCTGTTTGTACAGCATGAACACATATCTATAGAAACCCGCACCTTTCGGCGGAAATGCTCCGAGATACGGACAAATGACATCACCCGTACTGAAATCAGCTCCTTTGATATTTCCTCTGTTTGGAAAAAATTTTCCACGTCAACAAAGAGAACCAATGCAAGAAACAAAGCTTTCACTTCTCCCATTTTTTAAACTCTTTCAAATCTCGCAAGAGAGGCAGAAAAAATTCCAAGTTCTTTTTACTCGAACAGAGAACTCCCAATTTCAAAGCATTTTTCAACAAAACACAGAATTGCATTGCATTAAACTCGATTTTCCAGAAAATTTCATGATCTATTACATTATTTGATCATTAAGGCGGAACCGAGAAGCAAATCGAATTTGGGATGACTGAACTTGACATTAACAATCTACTGCGCCTGCCAGTGACACCTAGCGACACTGAAACAAATCAGAAAACTCCATTGCACGGGTTCAAAATTTCTTACAGTACACCAAATTTTGGGAACGATGTTCAACTTGCCTTACTCATATATTCTAAATATGAACAGGAAAACATCTGCAATACTTACACAAGGTAATGCAAATATTCTTTATTATCCTCAGTGAAATGCCCATCTGGCGTGGACATAACCAGGCACCACAGCGAATCAGGATCTGCATCGACAATGCTGACTTCTGGCGCACTCGTCACCTTCTCAGGCCAACATGGAAAAACAAAAGAAATAAATATTCATGAAGAAACTCTTACCACTGTTACGAAAACAACGATCAACTCACATCGCGAGGTTTCAGGTAGTTCCCAAAATGAACAGGGTTCACAACATCGACGCCTTCTTCATTTTCTGCAGCGCTCCCGTACTCAACTTGCAACGGAACTCTGGGGTAGAAAAAGTACTCGGCGCCAAAAAGATCTCGGAAAATCCCATAATGTTCCCCAATAGTCAACAACTGCTCCGGACCTGACGACCTCATCCACTCCCGCAACAAAATTTGCTTGGTAGGACCTTGAAGAGCTACGAGAGGAGAAAAAGAAACATTTGAAAAATGAGTTAAAAAAAATTAGATACCGTAAGTAAATAACACTCACGAGATTCGATTACAGGTCCAGCCTTTGTTTCCTGTCGCCTCCGTTCCAACCTGTCGAGACGTTCTTTGCGACTGACTACCATACGTGGATTTCCAGGAAGACCGATGTTGATTCGTTTTTCAGGGCTCTCTTGCAGTCGAATTTCTACACGCGAAACTCGTCATTGACGAAAGAAACCACGATGAAGTCTTTTTTTTTCCAAGTTACCTGAGAGCCGTTGTTCCAATGTTTTGAATTTGAGAGGATCCGGTTCGTATCTCTCAATGTGCTCACGGATAGGTCCGTACGGGAGATACACATTTTCCTTGTTCCGTTTCGAGAATGACCGTCTGACAACACATGACACTTCACCAGAAACACGAGCGAAGCGGCCCGCACCAGCAACAACGTTCAGAAACATACGAACTCGAAGAAATCTGACGAGACGAAGGATAAAAGGTGTTGAAAAGGAATAAACGGTATTTGTATCAAAGAATAAATAAAATACTCTCTTCCACAACTATTCGAACACAAGCTTATGAAAAAGACTCCCTCTGGTATCACACGCGGATTCAAACATCCGGTTCTGACGCGAATATAAGATGGCATTGAATCTAGAACTTTCAGTCAGTCGAACTGAAAAAAAAAAATAATTCCAGGCGAATTCAAGGCGCGCTTTCCACTTCTTAAAAACAAGACAAAATGCCAAGAAATGGGGTAGACCAACGATTTCCCCAATTTTAAATTGGGAAACAGGTATGTTTTCGACCACATTCGTTGCAATCATGAATTTCAAAAAAGGCTCAAATGAAAGTAACATCATACGCAATTTTGACTACCCATTTCCTCGAAAAATGGATCAGATTGAAAGAAAAAGAAAGTGCGAGCTGCGCTTTCAGAATAGAACTTCAAATCACGTTCCAAAATCAAACTCAGAATAAGCAGTTACAATTTTGGCCCACTCCATGAGTTGGGATTTTGCGCACGAATCTGAAACTCCACCGATTGTAAGAAGGTATTTTCTTCGATTCAAATCAATGAGAAATTTCGTCTTACATTCGCCACATTAAAAAAAAAGAAAAAAAAAAGAAAAAAAAACAGGCAAAAAAAGAAAAATGCATCATGAAGCTTTGGCCCGTTTGCTTCGCCCTCGTCCGCGAGTCGAAGAGCGCTTCCTTTTCGCCATCTCATCAAATTCCAGATAGACCTGGAAAAGTAACAGGGTCGAGTCGATTTCAAGCTCTGCAGACGAAAGCTTGTCCAGGACGTAGTTGACTTTGGTGACGAGGTCTCTTTCCGGTGGCGTGATCATGGCGTCCACTTCCTTCAGCTCTTCCTGACTGGCTCCTTGCTCCACGAGTGTCTTGAGCAAAGCGTCGACTCGCCGCTTCTTGTCCATCAGCCGCTCACTGTCCATCACTTCCGCTTCCTTCCGGCACAACACATTGCCCAGGGACTTCTCGCATCGCTCCACGAGGCCACGAACCACGTGGGGCAAGTCCACGTGAAACAGGTAAACGCTTTTCATCGCTCCCGCGCCGGCTCCGACCGACTTCCGCATTTCGCGAACGGACGCGAAGTGATTCTCCGACAGTATGTAAGTGAGCACTTTGGCTTCCTTGGCGGGAATCAACGCGGTTTGCTGAATTTGCTCTTGGTCCACGAAGGCGTTGTCCAGCATCAAGGCGAAAACTCGCGCTGCTTTAGTGCCGTGTCTCTCTTGCACAATGGACCGCACGGCGTAGGCAGTCAGTACGTCCACAGTGTCTTTCAGCGCGATTGCGTATTGGCCACCTCCGGAATCCCCGATCTTGCGCACAATTTTCAACGTACCACTCTCTGAATAAGATTGAGAAACAGAAGGAAAATTTTTCTACAATCTGACGCAGAAACGCATTTTTTTTTTTACTGAGAAGTACGACTCCTTCATGAAACGAAGAAACATCAAACGTGTTCCCCGACGACACTTAGTTCAAGATCTCCCCCAGAAGCTCATTTTTCGCAAAAAAAAAAAAAAAAAATTAACGTAATCTTCAGGTTAGGTTTTTTCCTATCGCTATTTGAAATAATTTCTAAAGAACTTTAAAAAAAATTATAGAATTGAATCAAAGTAGTACGGTAATACTGTATACCAAGAAATTTCAAAAAGCAAGAGTAATTCTCACTCCCCCAAACGATTCTATCTACAGCATCAATTTTGGTTTAGCTAATTAATGCGGAAATATGTACTTGGAATCCGAGCAAAAAAATGGAAAGCACTCATTTATGGTTGAACAGGAATTGCTGTGTTCCTGGAATGACAGGGAGAAAGCTGGGGTCCATGTTCGTACAGTACATGATCTTTTTATCTTTTTAAATAATTTTCCCGTTTCTACACCTAAGAATAAGGAATCATTCATATCTTACTCCTGCGATAAAAAAAAAAAACTCCTCTAAGTTAAATCGTGAAAAAAACTTATCAAACGTATGATGACTACCAATACAAGACACGTTTATACGAGACATTTGAGATGGGGAGGGGGGGGGACGAAGAACAATAGCAGGATACTTACGCAAAACTTCGAGGTAATCCCTAAGCTTCTCAGCCAACGAATTAAGGCATAATTTCAAAATATCACTCTTCAGGACGAAGAAAGAAATATCGCCAACAATCGGGTCTTGGTGAAGGCGTGATGATGAATCCGACAGCATTTTCTTCACCAACGCGCCTCCCAACTCATCCGTTTTTCTCACGGCAGCTTCGATCACTATTGAGTCCCTAAAATGAAAAGTAAAATAAAAGTTAACTGATTATCGCATAGCAAGCAAGAAATGAAAAAATACGAACCTGATTTGCGCGTCGAACCGACTTCCGCTTATACGCCACAGTATGTTCTTGTCTGGATGATCACCCTCGTCTGCGGCACTTGATACTATTCTCTCATGAATTGCTTCCGCTTTCACGTCCACTTCAATGACTACCTTCGATACGAAGCTTGGAACTAGCTCTTCATTATTTTTCAAGTAGCTTTCCGAATCTGTAACTCTTGGACATTGCTCTATGAAACCTTCTTTTCGTAAAAGTTTGAAGTGCTTCTCGATTTCTGGGACGGCCAGCTTCGATGGATCGAGCGCAAATACTCTGCAACCAACAGTGAACAATATTGCGGACAGGGGTAGACGACCGTGGTTCATCAGTTCCTGGATAATGGACTCGCAGATATCCGAAAAATTGTCTTTCATTTGCTGTAGATATCGCGGATAACGTAGAATACGTTGGACTGCGAGAGCGTCGATCGAATACAGCACGAGAGATCCTTGTGACACGAAGTTTACTAGGCCATGATGCATTAACGCAGCTAATGCACGTTTCGCCTACAAAGTCGGTTCACGTGAGGAAATTGTGGGAAAATTTCAAAAGACTCTACTACCTTCTGCTTCATCACACCTGGAGGACATACTCGGTTGAGGGGAGCGGCACCACGCAAAAGTAGATGAGTAACTGATTCGGCAACCTCACCAAATAACTCTCGCACGATCAAGCAGCACAGTTTATTTTGCTGCAAAGACATTCTATGATCGCGAGGCAGACACTTGCCCTGCCGCACTGAAAGATGATGAGGACGACAGAATTATTCATCCTGAACAAGATGCATCAGCAATAAAATACAGTACACATATTCGGCGCGAGTTCACTTCAGGAGACACATCTGGCATATTCAAAAAAGGAAAACAGCCTCGTAATCTCCAGCAAAGTTAACTCACTGTCTCAAAATTTTCTCAACCGTAAAAATGCTACAAATTACATATTCAACGACTTGTAACTCTTCCAAGAGTGATCACAATAAGATCAAGAGTGCCTCACTCATCTAACCTTGTGCCAAAGCAAATCCGTCTCCGGTATCACATCACCGAGCGGCTTTTTGCTCCTGACCAAAACACAAACATTCACCTTGCCCACGTTCAGGCGTCCAATCAATTAAGAGAATAGGAGGACTTCGACTCCCGTCAATAGCACAAGTCTATTTCTCAACAATTCCGAGTGCACCATCACCACAGTGAGGTCTATGCAAGTAATAAGGAATTGTCAGTCAAGGAAGGACCTCAACGCACGTTTCTATAAGCACGTCATATATTCACAGCACCAACAATAGTAACGGATGATGTCAAGAGTTAAAGAGATGATCACTTGTCAAAAGCTCAGATCGAAGTGCCGTCATACTGTCCCGCAAGTCACCCCCTCGCGGTTCGTCCCCAGATCTCTTCAGGTGATAACACCGACTCGGGTGGGTTATGTATCGGACGGTGGTTCCCGCCGCTAGATGTCGCGCGCTGGTGTAAGGGGAGGCCCTTACTAAGTCAATAGCTCAAGTCAGAATACCAGGGTTTTCTGTCTTACATGCTCCTCCGATTATCCCTCATATCATGAGATAATAAGTGGCTGTCTGAGTGGAAGCCTTGACGTGTTCTCCCCTGCCTTCTCCTAGATGTGACTCTCTGTCATAAGGGGAGCCCTTACTAACTTTTCCAGGGGAATGGTTGACCTCTCTCAAGGACCAGAAAACAATACGGATTGTCAAGGAATGCCCTTACTAAATTGACATGGTCTTCATGAAAAAGTGACTGCAGGTAGACTCTGTCTACAACAAATTGCAGGGGACCAGAAAAAATTTGTTGTAGAGAGAATTCCATTGTATACAATCCTATGGGAAGATAACATAACTCGATCTGGCTATAGGTTATAAATAAATAATTTGTATTCCTATATATTTTACAAGATGAAAAAGGCTTACACTGTATTCATTGAAAAGAATCAATATATAGATCACCATCAGCCAAACATCAAATACAGTATTTAATAGGTAAGAGAAGCACTCAAGAAATCCAGAGAATATAAAAAATGTGAAGTCTGGAACAGAGATAATGAAAATTTTGGAGCAATAATATATAGTGACAGGTCTACAAAAATATGCATAGTCTTGAATTAAGGAAATAATAATGAAAGAAAATGAAACAATCATACTGGACTGACTACAGAAATTCAAAATAAAATGTATACTAGATACGTAAAAAAATAATCCAGGAAACTTGAACTACAGAAAATTGCCACAGAGAGCAGACTTAGAGAATGGAAGCAGAAAATTAATGGATGAAGCATTCAAAATGATTTTAAAAATTACAGAAAATAAATATACAATTATACAATAAAATCCAATGGATTCACTTATTCAGACCATGCATGAAATATTTAAAAAAGTGAAACATTTTAAAAGGCGTGAAAAAAGAAAACAATATATTCTGCCAAATTTCATATTTTTCTGCAAACCCATTTTACTAGGCCCAATTGTATCAACATCAATGGCACCTCATCTGAAGCTTTTGTTGCAGAGTAAATTGCTTTCACTCATGTTGTTATCCACAGTCAACGATTTTCAAGACTCATTTTTCTGCAGATAACCTTCACTTAAATTAAAGAAAAAAAGGTGCATTACAATTATGGTCATGACGCATGGCCTTTATATTCACTACAGTATATAGAAAATGAAGAATAATTCTTTGAAACTTATTTCACTTAATTAGCACAGGAAACCTGTGATAATTATTTAAAATTATCTTGTTAGATTAAACTAGCAATAAACTTTTATTGTTAATTATTTATTGTTAGATACAGTATTAAGTTTGGTGTGCTGTACTGTACTGGGTAACGCCAATAGTTACGCAGGGTTCTCTTAAGAAAAAAGTGCTTATGACGATGAAACGCGGGGAATACAAGTTCCCCCAAAATTCTACGAAGGCTTACAGATGTGAGCTTTCATAGAGGTGAAGTTGAAATATTATTAATTTTTAGTTAACTTGATCGGGCTGATTTCATTCGTTGCTTTTACAAGAACTTTTGGAACGACCTTCTTATCCGCGATGGGTAGAATGTTGGATTTGGGGGGTTGAGAAAAAATGGCTGCTTCCTTTCGCCCAGAGAGTTCGGTACTGCGGTTGAGAACTTAGTTTTTCATCAATGGGATGCAAGTTGTGAGAAATCTTGTTAATTTTGAACCGTGGTTCACGTTGAACGCGTTCATTAGTTGCATGGATTTCTCCACGAAGTACGCTTCGTGTTTTATTTTGGAATGTTTCGAATTACGGAAAGTTTTTTGGGCTCGTGCTGGAAGTGCGTGACAGGCCTTCGTCTTTCCTCTGGGCGTGAACTCCGATAGGCAATTTAGCAGCTGTTGTTAACTCGGAAGACCGCACTTCAATTGTAATTTTTCCTAAAAATTTTCTGACCAAAACGCTTAGCATCGAATTCCTCTACTCGTGTATGGATGTATACAACCTTCTAAATACTACAGTACGAATAAATATACATCCTCGTTTGAGCTTCTCGAAGATAGCATAGAATGATTCTACTTTCCTTAGTTTACTAGTAATTAGAAATGTGAATGACAAATCCACGCTTGAATTGGCCGTATTCTATAATTTTTTACTTGAAGCCCAGCTTGCATCGGCAAAGTTTAGACGGACGCTCACACGGTATTCATTTGACCTGATTACTTGGTCGCATATCATGAGCAATTTGATCCGTTCGTTTGTGTATCAGGCTGATATCGTTCGACGTGCTGGAGGATTTAGTGCAAATTCTTGAGATCAAGTGTCAGTTCTGGGGTAGAGATAGGAACTTTCGAATGACGCCGAAAAGTGTTCCCTACATCTTGAATACATTTGCGAGAAATTCCAGTTCTACGCTGTAGAGTGGACGTACTCATGTGTTATCAGATTGGCTAGGAGAATCTTGGTGTGATGGATCAATGTTTTGATCAAGCATGACAGACTAGTGCTTAATGCGTATGTAACGCGTTTTCGTGAGGACTTCTGGTTTTCTAGGGAGACGCTAAATACATTAGCAGATAAGATCCGTGTGATAGGGCTAAAGGCTATGTTCGCCCACTATGAGAAACTGCTGATAACTGGAGGAGCAGTGTTGTATACTGCGGCGGGATTTTTTTTCTTGTATTTATCGATTTTTTGAATTGGGACGCCTTATTTTTTTCAATGTTCAGATGTGTATTGTGTTTGTGGTAGTGAAATGATGGGATGAGAAAGTTGCGAAAGGATTTCTTTATGCTGCACTGAAGAGGTCAGATACATCATGATTTTTATGTATACCTGTTCCTTTTTAGTCAAAGCAATGGGCGGTTCTACTGAGTTTTCCAGTGTCGAAGGAATTTCATTTGATTTACGTTTTTTGTCAAACTTTGTGTCGATGTAATTTTGTGACTGGTATCACGAAGGAAAACTTCTGCATGGTACTGTTTTTAACGAGAAAGAAATCAAGTAGGACTTTGCCGCCGAAGTGAAGAAATAATTTAAATGATTCGATTATTTTCGTCGAATGGGTTAAAGCAATTACAGTATCACCAAATCCTACTTGTAATTGAGTCAGCGCCCATTGAGTTTATCTAGTTGATTTTCTGATGAATTAAGTTGAGCATTCATTTCGTTATTCTGCAGTGGTTTGAAGAAGGCTGAAGACGCAGTTGTGGTCATCATGTTCTTGGGGATGAATTGTCGTGGTTCTGCTTGCTTGGCTGTGTGCTTTGCGGGAAAGGCTGGACAGGTGCGTTGGGTCGAGTCGCAGCACGAATCGGTGAGGATTTGAATTGATTTACGACGATAACCCATTTTTATTTTTTTTTTCGATGTGGTTACTAATTATGTACGTTGTTCTTGTTTTTTTTATATAAAGATTTACGGGTCTGTTTCGTGTTGCTCGTGGAAGGCGCGGGATGCTACCATAGCTTGAGTCTCGGGTTGGCAGCTGGCGGATTGCGGGACCGACCAGAGGAGAGTGGATGCATGAAGTCCGGCCTCCAATGCACTTTTCGGGGATGAATTCATACGCACAGACCTCGGGCCTCATGGGTAAATATTGTAACTCTGTGGCTCAAAACCCTTGAAATGTTCGGTTATTGACGAGCATCAAGGTCCCAAGAGGTTTTTTATTTCTACTTTTTTCTGCGGAAAATTAAAATGGGAAGAATCTCCTCTTTAGATTTAATTGAAGAATTTAAGGGAAATATGTTCTATGCTCAGTCGGAAAAGTGTTGAATGGGACAAATGTGACTCGCACTTAGGTCTTTGAGAAATATCGATTTTCCTGAACGTCCTCATTTTCATGGAATGTTAAATTATTACAGTACAATAAAGGGTTGCAAAATTTCTGCAGATTTGTTCGTTAGGTGTAGATGCAGGGTTTTTGAGGGTACTTCACATTGGTTGACGCTTTGAAACAACACCCCGAAATGATCCCAATAAAATTTGAGGTGCGACTCAAACTGTAGTAGTCCATGGAATTCTTTCTGTTTTGAATGTTGTACGAAACATTTTTCAGGAATGGTCCTCGACGAATTCCGGATCTTTTTGAGTTTAATCATTTGTATGCAGTACTGGTAATATTTTTGATGAAAATGTGTTTCCTTTGCAGGAGTGCCAGTTGTGATGCCAGCGCAAGGCGTGTCTGGATTGGGACTCGGCCTTGTGCCGAACATGATGGATCAACAGCAAGACCATTATTCGATGATGGCTGCAGCCGGACAGGCCCCCTCTGAAGAACTGAACTTGTTGGCCGGCAATGCTGCAGCCCTCGCCTACAGCTACATGCCGGCGTCTGCACAGGGCGGAACGATGCTGCAGATGGGTCCAGGAGCCGTGATGCAAGTGCCTATGCTGCAAGACGGGGATTGCGGCGTGGTTGATCAGAGCCAGTCCCTTTCGAATGTGAGCAGTAGCTTGTTGCAAAAGGCCAGCAGCACTCTGCACAACAGACAGCAGCTGTCCAATATGCTGGAGCAGTCGATTCCTCTAGGCCTGGAGAGCGAGAAGAAGAAATCCAGTTCCCTGCTGACCACTGACCTGGGCACGGATCTGTACGAGCTGGATGCGCATCTGGAGCGCTTGAATCGACTCACCAGCAGCTTAACAGCTGGCCTGCGGGGCCTGCAGCAACACGGACACGTGAACGGGGCCAGTGGCCAGTGCAAGGATGACTTCGGGCTCTCTTCCAACCAGTACATGCCATCATCCTCCTCCGCCTCTTCTGCTTCCCCGTTCGCCTCTTTCCCCTCTACTGTGATGAAACGACGCCCGCTCAGTAAATCGCATTCCCTTTCCTATCCGGACGAACCAGATCCTCGTGGAACTTCCACGTTTTCTGTTGTCGACTGCCTGCGTGAGTAGCCTGCGTGTGTGTCTCCTCGGGGCTGTTATGGAACATGACCAATCGCTATACTGTATCAGTATTGAACCTCGTTGTAGAGGTGGACTCTTCCTAGAGAGAAATTTCCCCTCTGCTGTATTCTGTGTGCAGCTATTCATTCATTTATTTTCATTTTATGTTTTTATGATCCCACTAGTCTTTTTATCCACTAGGACCCTCTTTCTCTCTCCACTATGATTTATTTTCAAGTCCTCTCGATGTCAGTAATGTATTGTATATCGTTTGCTTGTGATCAGCCGAACACGAGTGACTTCCCTTTTTTTGGGTAGCGTATATAGTGTGACAAATACTTTTAACTTTATTCAAGTGCGTGACATTTCCCACAAATGTATTTTGGAAAACGAAACAAGACGTGTTAAACACGCCACGTACCGAGATTTTCGTTCAGTACAACATTTTAGTGGACCTTTGAATCGACTGATAGATTTTTTACGTATGAATCGTGGTGGACGCATGGAAAATGATCGAGTATAGTACAGTGTAATAATGAAAACCCGAACTGGGTACTCTTTTTCTTATACATTATTGTCTCACTCTTGATCAAATGGGACCCCGAATATATCTCGCTTTACTAAATTAGGTTAATGCCCTTTCATTGTTGTGCCTCGAAAGGGAATGCAAGGCCATGTGCAGCAGAAGCATCTGGCAGTGAGGCAATTGAGAAGTAATGAATGAATGCAGCTAAAGAGAGTTGGACTCGCACAGCGAAAAGAAAATTTGACTCAGTCTCCGAGTATCATGACGTCACTCCTTTTCAAGTATGGTTGCGTAATCTTTCAAATAATAGTCTCGTTTTGTAAGTACCGTATTTGTTACTACAGTACAATATCAGGTTGGTCACGTGCTGTAACGGCGCCGAGTTAATAATGACCTGCAAAACGAGGTGTATTTATTATTTGCGACAGGCGAAACGAATAGTCAAGCGAAGAATGCGAGCGCCTCGACGCACGTGTTGCGACGATGTGCCAGCACCGAACCGGGGTACTCGCGGAACGCGTGTGAAATGCACGTGGAGTCACAGCCGCCATTGGGCGGCAACCGGTGCAGCACGGCAACTGGGGTGGCGATGGACGACCCAGACCAGGGATGCTCAAAGGAGATCAACCGGATCCTGGCCAAGATTGAGCAGGACAATCGCCTGCTTGCCGAGCTGGACGGTGCCCCAACTCCGGCTCTTCACTCTTCTTCCTCGCCGTCGACGAGAAATCAGCAGCCGGGCGACAATGGTGAGTGTGGCGGCCATGGTGGTGGCGGTGGTCGCGGCTGTTGCTGCTCCTGCTCCTGGAGACTGTTGTTGTCCGTCTCGTTTCCTTCTCTCTTCGTCTGTCCTGCTCATGCTCCAGCCCGCCGGTGTGCGCTTGTCAGTGTTGGCTTGATCTGTTTCCTGGCTCTGTGCTTTCCCCCGCTCCCGAGTTTTGCTTCTTGTTCCCTGCTTGCTGCGTGGATTGCACTTCCACGACCTCGGGGGGAGAAAAAACCCCTCTTCTGCGCAAAAAATTTCCCCCTAACAACAGGTGAAGTGCCAGCCGGCGGGCTGGCCCGAAAGAGCTTGGGGCCAAAGAAGGCCGAAAAAGAAAGAAAAAAAAAGTATATGGAGTATTTAGTGGTGAGAGGCAAATGGGTTTGGATACCGTACGTACGCGAATATGAGGCGCCAATTAAGAAAGAAAAAAAAATCTGGCCCCTAAGTAAATCATGATGTGCTTAAACTGCTTATTGGAGTCGTACGCAAAATGCTCATGCCCATCGGGTGCTTTAAAATGGTGCAAGTAAATGAGTACATCACGAATTCGTCAAATATTTATGCACCGCTGAGGGTAATTTTGAGAATAACGGCCGTGAAAGCCGCGGATGCAAGTTGCTGCTGTGATCTGAAAACTGTTTTGATAATTAGTCCTGATGATCATAGCATTACCGTACTTCGAAGGTTAAATAACTCAAGTTAAATTAAAGCGAGCCTATCTGCCGAACTCGTAAATGAAATTCAAAATTCATTATCTTCGAGGTGGTACTGTACTATACTTGGCTACCGTGCAAACAATTTGTGCATTTTTTTTGGTCCACCCTGGTAATAGAAAGCAAATGTGTATAAAGTATAGATCGGACAGCAAAACCTATTGTCCGCCTCTTGAGACTGTGGAAAAGTTGAGGTGCATCTTGTATTCGCGTAAATGCGGTGATTTCTCGATTAGCTGGAGTGCAGAGCAACAGCTTCCGGTCGACGGGCATGTCCGGTGGGAAGACGGTGACCTTTGTGGACGAAGTATCCGGCGCCCCACTCACAATGGCGTCCGATAACGTGGTGACTGTGCCGCCGTCGTTCTCGTCGTCCTCTTTGCCCGCTGCCGTGGCCTATTCCCAGGACAAGCATAAGCAAATGTATCTAGTGTCTCCGCATCAACGGAAAGTGCTGATGCGCCGAGGCAGCACCAGCAGCAATGACTTTAGCGACGGCATTGATGGGAATATTAATGACGAGTATGACGACGATGAGGACAATGCGTTTGCATCCGGCCGGGAATTGATGTTCGTTGTGAACAAGGACGGCGAGGAACAACTCGTGGAAGTGGAGGGCGGACGACGAGACGTGGTGGATGATGGGAGCGACGTCGTGGACAGTGGCGGCGGCGGCGCCATGTTGAGGCGGAGGCGGAGAGAGGACACGATGCCGTCACACCTGTTGCTCTCGTCAGCTGTGCCCGGATCGTCGTCGGTGTTGTTGTTCGGTGACGGCGGTAAGCGGGAGCAGCACCACCAACACCAGAAGCAGCGGGCGGACATGGCGATGGACCGTCTGAACAGCGGCGGCGGCGGTAGTAGGAGCAGGGGCGGCGCTTCCGCTGCTGCAGCCGCCAGACAGTTGCCAGCCGTGCTGTTGGATCAGTGCGGCAATGCTATCAGCCCCGTTGTCCTGGACATGCCGATTGATGCGAGGGTGCGGGCGCAGATGCTGCGGCGCCTGAGTCCCAAGCGTGAGTCACACAGTGAAAAGAAATCTCATGTGGGACGCGGGAAAAGGAGTTGGTTCCGTTGCAAATTACCGTCCCGCTTTTGTAGTTGTCTTTCGTTTGTTTGTATCCCTGCGTGTCTAATGTAGTTTTATGTACAGTACTGTATTGCATTACTATTTATGGAATGGTTGTTGCTGTACCTGGACTGACGCTCGTCACTCTGTCAACTCGCTCGTTACCTTTTCGTTTCATTCGTGTGCCGTTTTCGTAGTGGTGTGACGTGACTGACTACTTGAGTGGATTTCACATGTCCTGTAGGCAATATTCAACTGTAAATGTTTGTACCTGTATTGCTGTATATACTGTATTATTTATTCTCGAATTTAGGATCATTTATCGTTGAAGTCAGATTAATTGAAGGGTGTTGCCATGTTTATTGATCATTAGGACCTATTGGTCATACGAAATTGATGAAAACGTCTACCTTTTTTCGTCAGACTAGTGAAAAACAGCTGCTTGCATCAGTCGCAACGTTCACTTGTACTGTAGTTCAATTCATCTGTTTTGTTCAGCAGTGCATAGAAATAGCTGGCGAATATGTCGGGGATGTTTGAATACTTTGAAAAATGTTGCTAAAAATTGATCCAAATTTTCTTTATTCGTTTTCGTGTGAAGTAGCGGATAACCCGGTGAAACGTTGTTTAATTCTGCAAGGGTCAAAATTAAGTTGAATATTTTTTTTTTCACCGCGATTGGATAAGTAAATTATTTTTGCCTCGGCTTGCTGCAATTTTCTGAATAATAACGAAAGATATTTTTAATGCATTTTCCATCAGCCGTATTCATTGTTCATTAAACGACGAATTATGGAAATGCAGTATAAGGTTTTGGCTCAAACCGGAGCGCTGCAAAAAGGATAGAAAAATATAAATTTGATGTACTGTAAATTTTCAAGTGCAGTACCACAGTACTGTATATCTATATATACCAGCTGCAATAAGAAGATTTTCACATTCGAATGGGACTGAAGCCTGCTTGTCAATTTAAATTCTGCTTGCAGTACAGATTATTGCTTTTTGAAAATATCGATAAAGGAGTTTGTACTGCTTCGCCTGTACTGTCTTGTACTGTGTTCTGTATGTAAGCAGGAGGAGTCCGTGGCATTGATTTCATTATCCTTGTTGATCGAGCTTTTTCCTGCAGGTTCTGTGCCAACCTCGTCGACAACGAGCAGTATTCTGCGACACGGTAGATTCCTGAGTGACTGGACCCCGCCGTCGGCAGCATCGTCGGGCCAGTACCAGATGCGCAACAACAGCAGCTACAGCAGTAGCGGAAGCAACATGACGACGTTGACGACGTCCACAGCCACCCTGCCGACGACGGCGAATCTCACAAGTGCCTCCGTGAATCAGGGAAGCCTGTCGTCCCTGTTGAAGATGCAGGACGGGATGGGCTCGTGTCTCTTGCCGACGGTCATGATGATTCCGTCGAGTCTGTCGTCGAACCTCTTGTCGACGGCCACCACAACGACGACTATGTCAGCGACAAACGCGACTTCTGCTCTGCTTCCTGCACTAGCGCCTCAATCGGTTGTTGGAACCCCTGTGATAGACATGCTGCAGATCCCGGGCAAGGGAAAGTGTTTTGTGTACATGGCAAGGTGAGTGACGGGGGTCGGGGATTTCATTTAATTCCGTATGTCCTCAATTCCTGGTCTCTGACGCAGGTACTCTTATGATCCGTTTCTTCATTCTCCAAACGAGCATCCGGAGTCGGAACTGCCTCTCACAGCCGGCGACTACGTCCTCGTCTGGGGCCAAATGGACGAGGTAAGCAAATAAAGGGAGAGATTCCTTGTTCTTGACGTATATTTCTTTTGCGCGCCGAACCAAGCGTTGGAATGGTCATTATCGCTCACTCTCTGGGTCCCCAGTACCGGAAGCTATGAGAGGAGCGTGAGTGGGCTGAGGAAGAAGATGGATTTTCCCTTTGTTCATGTGTCGTCTTTTAAGAGCTGTTCGTTGAAGTTTAATTTTTTTAGCTTATGAATTCGCGTGCCCAGGATGGTGGTATGACAAAAAATATGGTGCCGTAAAACAGCGCCCTGTTTTTACCACTTGTATCTGACGGAGTGGCCGTTCCAGAAGTATCAGGATCAGCCGTATTCAAATATAGTACAGTATATGTACAACAGCTTTTGTATTTATCTCTTTCGAAAGCCCGACTTTCTCGACACCGTGATTTTCTGAGTCATTCTTTAAACGAAATTGCTTCAATTTAGTTATTTTTCAAGTCAAGCAAGGATATGTTGGAAGAGAGACTTTTGTTCAAAGTTTTGAAAACGACGGAGTTGGAGACGTTCCAGTGGGAGGAACCTGAGGAGGGTTTTTTGTGTGTTGAAAACCTTGATTCCAAAATTTGTGTAGAAGTACTGTAGTTGTGCAAATTTAAATGGCGATCTTATTGTTTCTTTTATTTTTTTTGCAGGATGGATTCTTCGAGGGCGAGTTGCTGGACGGGCGTCGCGGATGCGTTCCATCCAACTTTGTGGAGAAGCTAGTTGGCGAGGACCTGTTGGGTTTCCATCAGGCAGTCGTGCTGGGCCTGTCGCAAGAGTCGTCGGTGCTGTCACCGCCTGTGATGCTGATGGACGATGCGGCGCTGGAGTTGCAGCAGCGACAGCACCTTCGACGGCGGCGACGGCACTGGCAGGGCCACAGAGTGCGTCGTGCGTCGGCGGGGGACGAAGAGACGATGGGCGACGATCCCTTCATGTTTTTCCCGTCGTCCGCGTCGTCGTCGTCTTTGCCATTGCCGCCTTCGCAGCAGCAGGCACCTCCGCTGCCGGCGTCCGCGTCAGACCTGGACTACATGACGGATAGGGACGCCTCAATGATGCACAACGCGCCGCAACACAATATCCAACAAGCGGGTGGCTACGGGTTTGGTTAGTTGGAAGCGGAGTTCACGTTGATTCTATTCTTGTTCATTGAGCTAACAATGGTACTGTATATATATACAGTATTTATGTATTTTTTAATTTTCCAGAATGTGACAGATATTTTTTGAGAACTACCAATGGATATTTTTCAATTTTATTCGAGAAAAGCAGTGGAAACTTGTTTTTTATTTTTATTTTTTGCACCTCTGCATAAAATACTGCAGTTCATGGATGTACAGATTTAAAATTTGTGTCTTGTACTTCTGCTTGGATGATGTTTTTTTTCTAAATTTTGGAAATTTACACAATATTTGAGGTCACGAGAAAATAGGAGGGAACGCGTGTTGTAATTGAAACAATATCTCCATTTTAATTTTTTTCAGAGTACGGGAGCGGCTATCAAGAGTTGGAAGACATTCTGGAGGAAGAGGAAGAGGAGTACGTGACTCGGCGACCCGGACAAGGCCATGGTGAGTTGGAGGAGATGGACCTGCACGGAATTTTAAGAAAGAGTTGCAGAAAAAATGGTCGATAACATTGTTCTGCGCAGTGCCGGCACCGCGGGAATTGACGCTGGAACGACAGCTCAATAAGAGCGTGCTGATCGGATGGACGGCGCCCGACTGTCCCCCGGGCACGATCGAGTGCTACCACGTGTACGTGGATGGGAACCTGAAGACGACGGTGCGAGCGACGGACCGGACTCGGGCCCTGGTGGAGGACGTGGACAGTCTGCGGCCGCATCGGATCTCTGTGCGAGCCGTGACGCCGCATCGACGCACGTCCCGCGACGCCGCTTGCACGATGCTCATTGGCAAACACGTACCTCTGGCCCCGGGCCACGTGCGGGCCTCCAACGTGACGAGCACGTCGGCCGTCATCTCTTGGCTCCCGTCCAACTCCAACTTCCAGCACGTGGTTTGCGTCAACAGCGTGGAAGTGCGGACTCTGCGTCCCGGCATTTACCGCCACACCATCACGGGGCTCTCGCCCAACACGCTCTATCGGGTCACCGTGCGGGCCAAGAACGTGAAGGCGACGACCAGCTTGACGGGCAGTGGCGGGCCGGGAGGCGGAGGAGGAGGCGGCGGACAGAGTGCCATGATGATGATGATGATGATGACGGATGAGTCGCTGGCGGCGCATCATCCGGACAACCTATCGTCACACACCGAGTTCCGAACGTTGCCGAAAGGTCACTTAACTTTCCGTGTGCTGGAGTTTTTTGTTTGTTTTTCCTTTGGTTTTGTGACGAATTTCAATGCTCATGATGAAACAGGTCTCGTCTCGTATTGTGTTTTTCAACTTTATTTGAGCAGTCCATTGAAAGGGAACCTCTGTTTAGGACTAAGGTCAAGCAAAATTCCTTTTTCCAGTATTTTTTAATTGTATTTATTTATTTTTGTCTTGCTGCAGTGGAGCCAAAAGCTGTCGACGATTGATTGGAACTTTAAAGGCTTTTTTATTAGTTTTTTTTCGAATTGGCTCAAAACGATGATCGAATCTTTGACGTCAAAAATTGATTAGAATTTTTAAGGCGCGATAGAATATTGACGGCGTATTGAAGCAATTTTAAAGAATGCCGGGAATTTTATCGTTGACGAATGATTCATGAAGGACTATATGAAACACTTTTTCTCAACTGACTGCTAAGAACGTGTTGAAAATTTCCTCTCGCTCTTGTGCTCTTGCGACGAAACCTGCTCGAGTCAAGCTGCATTGAAATTCGCTGCGACGTTCCCTTGTTTTTTTTTTGTTCGATGTTCGCGTCGCGCTCTCCTTTTTTCGCGCGTTTGCTTTCATTTCTTCCTTGGTTTTCTGTTCTCAGTTTTGTCGAAAAGAGCTTTTATGTTGGTTTTCGTCTGCTCTCTCGGTCGGAGGGAGCCTTGGGTGTTGTGATCGTGGTATTGTGCGTCGCGCGACTCACTTGTGCTGATGGCTTTGTCTGCTTTTATTGCTGCTTGTCGGAACGGTTGCTGGTGGTCTGGATGGACGACGAACAGGCTGGAGAGGTAAGCTGTTGTTGATGGAGTCGAGGGACACTCAGGAGATTTTTATGGAATGATGAATATATATATATATATATACTGTATATATATATCTATTTATTTATTTAATTTTATTTTTTCATGCAGGCTTGCCGGACCCGCCCGTGGACATCCAGGTGGAAAGCGGGCCGCAGGACGGAACATTGCTCGTGACCTGGCTGCCTGTGACGGTCAACAACGCGGGTCGGTCCAATGGCGCGCCGGTCACGGGCTACGCCGTTTACGCGGATGGCAAGAAAGTACTGGACGTCGACAGTCCAACAGGCGAGTGTCGACTCTCCGGAAAATTAATTTATTGTACAATATCGGGGGTCGTTGAGGTTATACTGAACTGTCTCACAAAGAGAGAATACTGTATTGTATTAATTGAAAATAAGTGTAAATATGAAAGAGCCTGAATTAGTAGCGAGTTTTATTCAACCCCCTAATTTAATCCAATGTTCCCTTTACCTACCGTGATGTCAACTTTTATGTGGATTGCTGTTTGTTTTCATTGTTACACTTGCCCTCGATGTTTGCGCCGTTTTGCGAAAATTTACTTTGCTTCTGAATGAATGATGAACCTCTTGCTGTTGTGGGGATTTTCAGGTGACCATGCCCTGATCGATCTCAGCAAGATCTCCGGCTTCATGCCACGTCAAGTGACGGTGCGAACCAAGTCCACCGATGGGCAATCGGGTGACTCTGTCCCGGGTGTGATCCCGCCCAACTGCGCCCGCTTTTTCGGCACAAACACGATCGTGCCGGGAGGCAGAGTGAGTGGCAGACACTCGTTTATCGTCGCGAGAGTAGATTAATGCAGTGTCTTTGGTTGAATTGCAGTATCAGCCACAGCAGCACCAGCAACAGCTTCAAGGAATTGGCCGGATGGTGCCGAATGTAGCGGGGATGCGTAGCGGAATGATGGGCCCGTGGCGAGCTGGAGGAATGCGACAAGGCGTGCTGCTGGACGACTCGCCCGCTGGCGGGATTCCATCAATCGGTACGAAACACGTGTTCCTCTTATATGTTTTCAATATCTTACCGACTCGTTTTACTGTGATGGTGGTGTATTTTCTATATAGAAATAACGCGCGACATGGACGGTGGCGGTGGTTGGGGCTACGGCGACGATGGAAGCGGCAGAATGGGCGGCGGCGGGTATTACGGACAAGCTGGATACACGGGAGTGGACGGCGGTGGTCTGTCGGATGCGGAGAACGAGGCGCGTATGCGGGCCATGGGTCAGCAGCAGCTGCAGCGGGGTGGTCCGGGAAGGATGCAGCTGACGAGGAAGCCGTCGGCAGGTGGTATGGGTCAGCAATCAGCATCGCGCCTCTTCATCGCCACCTACGACTACGACCCGGCCACCCAGAGTCCGAACGTGGATAAGTCGGCTGAGGTGCCCTTCAACCAAGGCGACCTGATCCGAGTAAGATGCACTTCGATTGTGTCCCGCACAGAGGCAGAGCTAGAAAAAAAAAAAACTAAACGAATAAAATTTCCGTTCTTGTGTGTGCAATCGAAGAAAGAATGTTTTACTAGTTCACTTCATCGTAGTGATATGACTTGAGGTGCAATTACGTCCCGGGAGACGATTGTTGATATTTTCGTCGCGTTACTGCAGGTGTTCGGGGAGAAAGATCCGGATGGGTTCTTCTACGGGGAGGTGAACAACCAGCGCGGACTCATACCTGGCAACATGGTGAAGGAGGTGCACGTGGACGATGCGCAGACGGCGCGGGACATGATGATGATGCACAACCGTCGACCGCCGCAGCAGCAGCAGCATCCGGGCGACCGCCTCGGAGACACGTACGGGGACATGCCTGTGCGCCGAATGGTGGCAGCCTACGACTATGATCCAATCCACAGCTCGCCCAACGTCGACTCCGATGTGATTAACCTTCTCTTCAAATCTAGAGATGTCTTCATTTATGTTTGTAGTTGTGTTGCATAGAAACAGCGATCATTTGAAGGGGGATTGGAAGAAGTTTTCACATCGTTGAAAATTTTAATTTGTGCACTGGGATATTGCGTTGAATTTTCTGTGTTTGAATGTCTCTGTGTTCGAAACGAGTTTACTCTTTACTTGAGGCCTATGCCGGTTTATTCCTCTTGAAAGGCGGAGCTGGGCTTCCGGAGCGGTGACTTGATCCTCGTGTATGGTGATATGGACGATGACGGGTTCTACCTGGGCGAGCTGCGTGGTCGGCGGGGTCTAGTGCCTTCCAATTTCCTCGTTGAAGACACGTCGGTGTCGGACCCGCAGCAGCAGCAACAGCAGCAGCAGCAGTGGGGCGACCCCGCCGGCAACAATCCGAATATTATCATGAACGGGTCCATGGCACGGCCCTCGGGCCCTGGGGCTCACGGACCGCCTCCACCGCCGCGGGACGCCAGAAGTCGAGGTTTGTTTCATTTCCCACGTGTCTTCTAATACATATATTTTTAGGTAATTTTTTTGTCCTACTCTCGGTTGAATACTACTGTAGTGAAGGTTTCTGGAATTCCAGATCGAATATAGTTTTCTCCCTCTCCAAATGCACTAATGAAATAACCGAAAAAAATAACGAATGGGGGAAATAAAAGAGATGCGAGGTACAGGACGTGAATGTACGAAGTTGTGTGGAAGAATCTCGGTGCTGTATGTACGGTACATGATTCAAGGGAATTTTCCATCATTTTTTCAAGGATCAGTTGATTCTCTTCTCCGTAGAAATTAATTTTCAACAGTGCACCGCAAGTTAGAAAGAAGAAGAAAAAACCTGATGTGACCGCCCTGGCCTTATATTTTGAAACGCAATTAAGGCGAGGCGGCGCCTATTTAGTCTTAAGCTGGAGATTACCGACCCGGGACGCTTGGGGATTTTCTTAGAAAGAACTGATTTCTCTCTGGCTCGGGTTTGAACGCATCAAGATGGATACAGGCGCGAGCTTGGCTCTAGCGACGGAATTTGGCACAGTTGGAAGTTTGGTGTTCTCTGGGAAATGGGAAAGGAGGAGGAGAAGGATTTTTTGTTGTTGCACACAAGACGAGTTGGGGGTGGGATGATTTAGGTGCTGATGTTCGCACTTGACTGCGTCACTCGTGGTGCTGGTGGTGACATGACCTTGTTGAATTGCGTTTGGACGCAGATTGCGCTGTTTGACTGCCCTGTTTGACCCTGTTGCTTGTTTGTCTGTTTCTTCGTCTTTCTCTTTCTCCTCCCTTTTCTACCCTCCTTCTCTTCGTCTGCATCCTGTCTTCCTCCCACATTACCTTTCCCCACTTTTTGGCTGTGTCTTCCCGATATGATTGACGTCTGCGTCGTCGTTGCCGTCGTCGTCATCGTCGTCGTCGGAAATGCGATGGGGGTTTCATCGTGTCGTCGTCGTCGTCGTCATCGTCATCGTCCGTCATCCGTCGTCGTGATGGGTTGCCCCTTTCATCCCCGCACCTTGCCTGGCTCTTGTTTGTTCGATCGTGTGTCTTTCCCTCTTCAATTCGTGTCTTGTCGTTGTGGGTGATGCTGGTGTGGCGTGATGTTTTGTTGCGTGCCTGCTGGGGACTGACTGACTGTGACACTACCTGTCTGCCTGCGCCTGTCTGTCTGTCTGCAATCCAACCCACTTCGCTCGTGTGTCGCATGATGATGATCATAATAATGATGATTATGTGGCCTGTCCCTTGGATGACCCGAACACGTGCGTGTGATGACTCGCGCAGGTGAGCCCGGAGGCATTGGCTTCAACCGCCAGTATTCGCTCGTGGGAGAGGTGAGCGGGCATGTCTGATCCTTGCTTGAGAACGTGTGTGTGAAGGAGAATGCTGACGCTGTTTGACGTAGTTGCTTGTTTACGCTTACCTTCCGCCCACCAAAAAAAAAGGGGGGGGGGATGGGGGCGGTAAAAGACTTTTTTGTCTCTTTTCTTCTTTTTTTTTTTCTTTCTCGATGCTTCGTGCCTGTGTGTAGACGTGAGAGCCAGCACCGGGGTGGTATGTACTTGACGTCCTCGAGAGTTGAGTGAAGATCAAGAGGCGTCCGGTGGGGAGGGGTATTTCGTGTGAAGCAGTTTATCCGTAGTCATCGGTGTTTATTGGAGACTAGATTCAGGCGACAAGGAGGAGAAGGGCGACAATGGAGGAGCCGTTGTTTTCGTGGTTTTTTAGGAACTTGACGCGTAGTATACCATTACAGTATTCAGATTATTGTTATTATTGTATAGGATGCTGTAGGCGTTGAAGATGAGCAGCAGCAGCGACAACAGAATGACCTCGTTCTCCCTTTTCCGTTCCCGAAAATCGGGCGCGGATGGGATGAGGAATAGCAGCACTTTGGTTCTTTCGTTTCTCCAAAAATTAGGGGAGACTGCGAGTATTGTACTGTACTGAAAAGGAGAAAAAAATGCACCATTTTTTTCATATATTTAGGGAGTCCAAAAAATTACTGTGCAGATTTTGTTGATTGAAAGAAAGCGTAACAATTGGTCCGAACGACTGAAAAATGTTCACTTGTGTGGTTGGTTTTTATTTTGATGCTGTTGTGCATGATAACTGATGGTAAAAATGTAACATCAAAATAAAGTTCGTCCTACGAGTAACAAATACTCACGTTATTCCAGAAAATACAGTTTATTTAAAAAAAAATTTCATTGTCATGGACAGAGTAACGAAGTTTTTGACGGGCCCCTCACAGTAACTTTTTGGACAGTTCGTATGTCTGACTGCCAGTCTCGTTGGTGTTGCGTGATGCGATCTAGTGCGAGTCGTATGGGCAAACCTTGAATTCGGTCTATTGAGTGTGTGTCGTTTGGTCGACTTGTGCAGGCGGCGGCGGCGGGTCAGGCAGCACTGGGTCTGGGACAAGGGGCGGCAGCACCAACGGCGGGACTATGGGACCAGCAGCAGCATCAACACCTTCTTCCGGGGATGGGAAGCAACAACAGGACGGCTGGTAGCACCGGGGCGCCGGACCAGTCGCGGACAGCCTCTGCGCTCGGCTTTGTGTCGGGCCTGTTTGGCGGCGGTAGTGGAACAACAGGAGGCAACGGTCGGCACCCGACCATCGTGGTGTCGGATCCGTCGCCGCTCATGTCGCAGACGGGCTCGTGGTCGTCGTCGTCCCAGCAGATGCCAACAGCAACGGGCGGCGGGACCACGATGGCGTCGAGTTTCGTACAAAAGCTGGGCGAGTTTACGCATCGGACCACCGGCGGAGGGGATCCGCACATGATGCAGCAGCAGCAGCAGCACCTCAATCAACAGCAGCAGCAGCAGCAACACCACCAGCTACCGACGGCAACAAGCGCGTCAACGACGACGGGCCCGAGTGCCGTCGACTCGCTCGTGTCCAAGGGCAAGGAACTCATCTTTAAGAAGTTTGGACTCGGCAGCTGATAGGACTCCATCTTTCTTCCTAGTTCTTTTTTATATTGGGCGGTGGGAGGGATCAACAGGCGTTGTTTTCTTCTTCTTCTTCCGCTTACGTCTATCTTCTTCGCGTTCTAACTTGGCGGTGTTTCTCTGTTGTACCCTCCCACCTTGAATTTTCAAACATCGGACAGGTGTCGCATCAGTGAATGTCGGACGTACTGTATTTACGCAACTACACGATGCCCTGCAACGTGCTTGATCCTTGAAAAAAAAAAAAATGATGAATCGACGTTCGTGTCATGATCGATTGCATTTTAGATTTTGCGTACAAAATTCAGCTTTTTGAGATGCGTCAATTTAATCGATGAATTTTTCATGAATGCGTCAAGCATCTTTCCAATTCTCAGAATAATTTGAAAGCATGACGTGACAAAGATTTCATAATTTAATTTTCGAATGAAAGAAACTCTTTATTCTCTGCGTTAAGTAAAATGAAATGTTCGTTGTACTGTATTACTCCTCGAAAAAGAAAAATATTTGCGAGTAGTTAACACTACAGTAACTTCATTAGTATTTTTGTGCTATAAATACACCTTGGATTCTTTAGCAAGAGTTGGTTTTCTTTTTGGAACGAGGAAGTGAAAACATTTATGTAAATCTTGCACTTGATTGCATGTTGTATTTGCGCAAATTCAAGTCCACCCAGAACGTGATGAAGTGTAGGCGACACCTATGTGATGAAAAATGAAATCACGGATCCTGTGCAAGTACGTGCGATGGTATAACAGGAAAAAACTGCGCCTGTTTTTCTTTTCTGTTTTTGCTGCGCTCTGTGCTACTACCGTTGCCATGTTGCCCATGGCTGTTGCTGCTGTTAATGTTGAAGTTGTTGCTGTTGTTGTTATTATTATGATTGTTGCTTGCCCATCCAGTAATTCATTTATCCGTGCTTTTTACTGTACTCCGATTCTCTCTTTCTTTTTTTGCAATTGCTCGGGTTTTTTGCCAGTTGAATACAGGTTGACGGAGGGGTGGGGCGTTGATTAGTTTTGTTGCCTCTCGTCGTCGGGCTGTTCGTTTGTTGGTTCGCTTGTCTTGTCGACGAAGCTGCACAGGATGCTCGTGAGTGTTTGCGTGTGTAGGGGAGCCAATAGGAGGAGAGAATAATCGCAAGTGCCGCTGAGTGTGCGCCTCAAAACATTCCAACAGTTCGGGACCATGAGGAAAGCAAGCGAGGGTGGAAGACGAAGGATTGGGGGCGAGCAAAAAGGATGCGTACTGTAGGTCTTTCCGGGACACGCGGGGGGGGTTTTTTTTAAATGCGTAATTGCGCGAGTTGAAAATGCGCGATGCTTATGTTTTTTTTTTTTTTCTCGGCGCGTTTGTCAACACCATTCAACACTTGCAATTTTTGGGGATTTCTCAAATGTCCCGCAAGTCGTGCGCTAATCGTCTTTATCGGGGAATGAAATCGGTTGGTCCATATTCGGGAACTCGGGAGTTCTGGCAAATTGCGATTTGATCTAGAGTAAAAACGAAACAAATTTGAGTTGATATTGTCAGAAATTGCAGTACTTGAAATGCTTTTTACGTTGAAAATGGAGTTATTGTATAGTTTATGGGTGAGGATATTCCAAGTGTTTAATCTGTAATCAATTTATCGTCGGTTCATGTCCTCCTGTGTTCTCCAAGCAGGTTTAGGATGACATTTTCATTCACAAGAATTTTTTGAAATTTGTTGAAAATGGGTGGCCCGGTTTCATCTGCCTTTGAAAAAGCGGTCTGTACATGTTTTGCTGGGTTTTCTAGAAAGAAAGGAAAAAAAAAACCCGCTTAATACACGTTCATATACAAACACAGGCACAGACACCATTTTTTTTTCTTTCTTTCTGGGTTGTCTCTGGTTGGTGCTGATGATGTGTGCGTCACACATTTGTGGCTCGCACACACATATACACTCACATATTGAGGAAGGACGGATTGCCGAGATTCGAAAGATGTCGCTGGGCGACGGGGTGGAGTGGCACATGTGGTCTTGGGGGAAGAAGAAGAAGGTGAAAATGACGGTGAGGAGTTTCCAAGTATTGTCGTTTTGAGGGGGGATAATATTAAAAGGAGAGGAAAAAACAGTGCTGTGATGGGGGTGGAGTCATATCCTTGCTGCCGGGCTTGTAACGTATTGACGATGTTTGCACTCATTGCTGGGATATATTCATCGTGTCCCTTCTGCTGGTCGGGCCTTGTTCGTACTTTCTTTTGTACGCGTTCTCGTTGGTTCTTCTACTACATATATTGTCGCCACTGCCATCGTCTTGTTCTTGATTTATTGTCTCCTCGCTGTTGCTGAGTGACTGACTGACTGAGCTTGTGTCTGCATCATCATCATCATACGGTGTCTCATTCTTTCTCTCTCTCTCTCTCACTTTTTTCTTCTCTTGGCGGGAAAAGTTGAATACTGTACTGACGAGCAACAAAGAAAGTGTGTGTTGGTATGTGTGTGTCTTTAGCGTGGATCGAATTATGGGGAGGCGGAGGCTTGATTTATCTTCCCTCGGGTGTCGTGGTGTAAAATAGAGTCAGACTGTTCCGTAGCCGCAGCAAGTGTAGCAGCAGCAGCAGGTCCCCTGAAGAAAAAGAAGGGTGGTGATGGTCTTGGGTGGGTGGTTTTGTTGGTTGCTTCGCACCCTTGTGCTTTCGTGGCTGGTTGCTGCTTGAGGCGGCGTGTGCTGTAGGAGGAAACATGGAATCCATTCCATACTAGTGAAATGATGGTGGGCCTCCCCGCTTTTTCGTCTTTCCACGGTATCTTTTTTCCTCTTTTATTTTTTTTCCTTTTGCGCTGCACACATTGGCTAACATCGCAGGCGGCACGCACGCACGCACGTGTATAGGACGGTGACATGCAGGAGCTGAGTTAGAAATGCTGCCTTTGGAGGGTTCCAGTCTGGGGAGGGAAATGGGGTAATGTCGGGGTTGGTGAGCACGTCTCTGTGATGTGGACGGACCTTGGAGTCGAAGGATATTGTCCGCCATGTTTTCCAGAAACGCATCCATGTGGTGGTGGTGGTGGTGCTTGCACTGTCTTCTCGCTTGATTTATTACTTGCATTTTGGAGAATTCCGTTTTGAATTTACGCTGCTTATGGATTAAGCAAGCAGTTTAGATTAGAGTCTCAGAATATTCTTTTGTTATTTTTGTTGAAAAGTTGGTTTCTCGATGCTCACTGCTCAAAAAGCCTGTTGGCCAACACTTGTTTCGTCTTCACTGGAAAGAAGAAAAGTTCAATGGTCTGACATTTGTATCCCATTGCTTTCCGCTAGACAAGAGAAAACCTTCACGTGTGGATAAATCTTCCATGGGAGGTTTTTGTGTGCGAAAATTTCCTCAATTTTTCGTTATTGTTGGGCAAATTAATTTCTTCGCGGCACAAAAAATTCTGTTGGACTTACTAAAAGGCGTGTGTCATTTAGCAAATGGTCGCTCTCTTACCCCCCCCCCCCTCCCCCCATAGAAAAGGTACACAAATGCGAATGGCGGAAAAAATGTCCTGGCATTATCCAAAGTTCCGAGATGGACAAAAATTGTTTTCGAAAATATGTTTTCTATGTTGGCCTCATAGCAACATTTTTAAAAGCATGATGCAAATTTCATTGTACAATTTTTAAATGCTGACGAATCCGTTTCATTCCTACTTTTTCTTTTGTCATGAGGGACCTTTTGTCTTTATTGCACGGAAAATCCCAATTTTGAGCCAACAGGCAACAAGCAGAAGAACAGCCCCTTGAGATGCGTTTTTGGCAAATGTGTGGATAATTTCTCAACTCTTGCCGAAATGATGATTGAATTCGTGGTGGGTTGCGCACGATTGCCTCGCCTCGTGTCTCGTCGCCTTGTCTCTTATTGGCTCGCCGCAGATTCCCTTCCATCCCCCCCCCCCCTCCGTTTCCTTTCCATCCATAAACGAAGAAAAGAAAAACTGCTCATGTTCGTTTGTTATTCGTGCTGGTGCTCATTGATTCGATTACAGGCATTGATGGATTGATTGTATCGTGAGCTGCATTATCACCAGTGTTCATGTCGGCCATTGGGACGGGAGAGAAGAGCGCAAAAAAAGGATGAAATCCCGATTCGTGGTTGATTTTTTTTTTCCTTTCTTGCTTTCATTTTGCTCCATCGTTTCTCGTTCGTTTTCCCTCGATCGATCGCCCGTCTGAGTCTCTTTAATTTTGTTGTTGATGATGAAGACGTTGTCGTCGATGAGACAGGTTGGGAATCTGCTTGTTTGTCCACACGCACAGTCAACTCTAATCCATTGGCTGGGTTATTCATTCGTTTGTTCGTTGATTGATTGATGGGTTGGTTGGTTGATTGATTGATTGATTGTGTGCGCTGCCGGGTTGAACACATTTGTTGCGATCGTTATTTGCTGCGGATTGATTAACGGTGGAGGAGAGGAGGAGGAAATGCAAAATTTAATTCCCATCTTAACTCCGAACTTGTTCCTCACTGCCGGTTTGTTTCTTGTCTGGTCCTGCGATGTGCACGCATGTTGACGACTCGATTTTTCACGAAAACTGTATACTGAGTGGATGGGCCCATTGCTGGGCTCTGGACAATAAGAGGACGCACAAAACAGTTTCCATGTAAAATTTGGTGTTTTCAAAGTTTGAGACTCGTGTGAGATCGGGAAAAAATCGTTGAGGTAAAGTACAGTACGTGTAATGTAATGACTCTTAAACAATACTGTACAGTTGTATCGTATTTTGTTGGAACTTGAGGGCTTCGTAGATAATGATGAACCCGACCAAAGTATTCCTGCCCGAAAAATGCAAATGAATTGTTCTTCGACCGACTAATGTAAGTTTGTAATGATGGATTCCGCTGCCAGAAAGGTGTTCGAATACTTGCCTCTTTTTTTCATCGGGGATACCGGGAATCAAGCGGACTTATTCCGCGTTGTGGACATCAAGCGAACCGCTCGTGCAAGTGATGCTACAGTTACCACGGTAATCTATCTGGAAAATATGTAACGGGGAACCATTACAATACAGTACTGTGCTCTGAAAGCAGCACGCTGAAGGCAGACTTTGATCAGCAGTGTCCCCTTCCCATGATTAATTTTACTCTTAGGGATGAAGAGTCAACAGGGAACAGAAGATGTCGCTCACCTCTCGAAGAAACCGTTTTACCGCACACGTTTATAGAAATGTGCCAACTATCCGGATATATTGTTCTATACGAGATTCAAATTTTGCAGCGATCGGCTTGAGCCAGGGATAAAATTGGTCCCTTGATCCAGTTTCAGACGTAAAGTACTGTGTGCCGTCAACCCCTGGCACACAATCAACTTAATTTGTGCAGTTGATCGTGTGAAAATGCGATCATTAAAATGGTTACCTTTTAATCATTAGTTTTAAACCAACAGAATTCATTTATGCAGATCTAGTCCATTGCGCACGAGGGAAAACTACCTCCAAACAGAGGTGGTCTGTTGTGCAGGAGGTCTGTTATTGTGCAGGGGCCAACTATATTTGGACTCTTTGCCAACTACAAAGGACTTGCATAAAAGAATAGGTGAAAAGAAACACTGTACTGTATTCGGAAAATGAAAATTTAAAACGTATTTACAATGCAGGTACTGAGGTACAGCAGTATATGGAAATGTGATGCGAAAGCAGCAATAACATGTGCAGCATATTATTATAAGAAAATAATGCAGACCATTTGTATTTACTATTGCAGTTTTCCTTTCCATGCAGAAATATTCAGACATGCTGTATAGTACAATATGTACAGTGAATGCGTGGACTTGAGCAGGATGACCTTGTCGGTTAATTCTTTCATGATGCAGCATATATGACTGCAATAATGAGACAATATGCGCAATAACGCATGCAGTACAGTATATGTATATACAGGTGAACCTTGATGACTCAAACCCCCTTAAGTCAAATTTTTTTTCAGGTCCCCATCTGAATTCCCTTAGAAACAATGCATTAAAAACCTGCCTAAGTTGAAAACTTTTCCCATCAAACCTCTGCATAAGTCAAATTTTCTGTGTCCTGTAAGTTGGCCATTATTTTCTTGACCCAAGAAAGGAAAAAATGCATTGAGAACATAAATTTGTGCAATTCAAAGGAAGTGGAAGATTTGATTGGGCAAATGAACCCCTGCTTCCAAGTTCAGCAGCCTTTCAATTTATTCAAGAAGCCATTCAAGCCCCAGGATATCATCATTTGCATTTTGTTTTCAAGGAAAAATTCCTTGACCTGTAATAATCCTTCCCACATTTTGACCCTTCCTTCACACCTTGGTCTTAAGTATAAAACAAAGGATTCCTTCCTTTCCCGCATTTTATGAAGCATTCCTGTCTCAGTTTCTAATGAACAATGGCAAATCCAAGTTTTCCCCCAAATTTCATTCTCCTGTTTTCCCTTTTTTTCTTCTCCTGATGTTACCAAGCAACAACTGTTGGAAATAATCGCTGGTCTCTAAAAGACGCCGGTATCTATTAAACGCCTGGGGACAAAATTGAAAATTGCAAATAAACGCCGGGGCGCTTATTGGAGCGTACATATATATACAGTAAATAAAACACACAGCAATAAATGGGTGCATTTTGGGTGGATGGATGGACGGACGGACGTCGTTGTCGGTGGTGGAAATGAGTTTCAGACTGGGCTTATTTATTATTTGCGGTGTTTGTGTGACGACGACGAAGACGATAATGATGATGCTGCGGTGCGGTGAAGAGAGAGAGAGGAGAGACAGAGACACTCGTATACCGCATTATTGTACAGTAGTACAGCAGTATAATAAGAAAGGAAGCTGGGAAGAGAAGAGAAAAGAAAGAATAAGAATATTGTACTGTACAAGACGGCGGTTGTTGCTGCTGCTGCTGTGGGTGTGATGGTATGGTGCTGGGGGGTGGTGCGGAGATCAAAGGAAGCCGACGCCGCCTCGTCGTCATCATCATCATCGTCGTCGTCGTCGTCGTCGTCGTCATACATCCCACGCGAGTCAACCGAACTGGCATTTGGCGGCACCACCACCAGCAAAAGAACGACAGCGACGAGATCGACAACCGCAAGAAAAAGCAGGGAAATTAGAGGAAATGCCGAGCGAGAAACACATGCATGCCGAAGATGTATGTGCCGCGTGGGTGTTATCTTTCGTCGTCGTCTTTTATCTTTTTTTTCTCTTCTTTTCTCTCTACATGTTCCGTTTCTCGTCATCGTCGTCGTCCGGGCGGGCGCATCATTTCTGTTCCGTGTCCTGCTGCTGCTGCTGCTGCATGGGGGCGATAATTAGAAGCAGGAGGAGGAGGAGAAACACTGGGTGTTATATATGCAGTACACACACACACACACACACCCATCACCCATCACCCATGAGGAAACGCACGCGGGGCCGGATATATACCGTGTGCATTTCACGAATGCGTGACAGATACAGACATGGCTTGCAGCAGGGTTTCAGTTTGCTCTGCTTTCCCATCAATTTCATATCTGCCGCACGTCATCCATCCTCCGCCTCTGCACCAACAGTATATTCAACAATTGTAGACTATATACTGTATAAGCGGATGTGACACCCTTTGTCAAGGAATTTGCTCTTTATTTTATTTTTTTTTATGGGAACACCATAGTATACAGTATACATTTCATTTGCAAAGATTCATATCATCAGCCAAGAAACTATTCATCGCTCAGCTGTATGTAACTGATGGGCCGGTACACATACAAACAGGACAGAATAAGCCAGTATTGTATCCAAGCATTCTTTTTGAAGCATCCAACTGCTGCACGTCATTAAATTCATCATCACTACGTTTCAATCAGCAAAACCTGCCCAACCGAAACATAAAACCACTTCAAACCGCACACCATCCAATCTAATTCTGATTAAACATTCAATTATTCAACTTTCGTATACACTGGAGGATTCCTTTGCATTGTGCAGCAGATTCGAGATTGGGGGGACATTTCACTTTGAACCAAGGTTACTGAAATGCTCACAAGTTGAGAAGGCTCAACTCGGGGAAAAATGTGGGAGGCAAATTTTCTATTGTTTCCAGGAATCTCTCATGCAAATCCAATGCCAGGCAGGAATGCAGGAAAAAATTATACCCAATGAGGGTATTCTTCATTCAAAATTTTCTGCAGGATTAGAAAACATATATAATGGAGTTTTTCCCAACTTGGGCCTTGGTACAAAACTACGATTTTTTTTAGAAATATCCATCAGTGATCTGTGGCACAAAATTGAGCAAAACTATCCCAACTTTGCCAGACAATAATGGTCAAGTTTCAATCCATTGCCCAAGAATACCAAGCATGTTTTACAACATCAATAAGTGCTGCTGTAATCCTATAAAATAAAACAAAAACAAAGCCTAAACATGGGTTTTATAGCGGAATGAGCCAATATATTCACAGCAATATATATACCTTTTTATTTTTGCAAAAGCAAATCCATTAATGAAAAATGACCCATTTTTCTGATGGAATCAAATGCTGCTTAGACTTTGGGACGTGGCCCATAAATGGCCTTCCATCACTATTAGACCAGCAACTTGGTTTCACTGCTGCCGTGACGCGGCTTATTTTATTCTGACGACGATGACGAGTTCGCCCTGCCGAACCAGCACACACGCATATCTTGTACATTACAAAAGCACTGTACATGTACTGTACTCCTTGTCTCGTGTGTTTCAGCATGCACTATAGCTGGCCTTCAAGCAGCAGGAATGCGTCCTCTCTGGCCCAAAAGGGCTGTCCAGAGTTGTTCTGCCAAAAATAAAAAAATAAAAATCGGGATCGTCGATTCGAGACGCGCATGCCGGCATTTATTCAGATACGAGACCATCAGAGGCAGGATCGAAAGCGAAAAACACACGCAATGACGACATCAAATGAGCTTTACACAATAATAGAGAGAATGGAAAAATAATTAGAGTATAGAGTTTATTTCTGCATTTCCCTTACCTGTGATGCACATTATAGGGGTCCTGCCCAACAATAGTATAGTACTGTACAATGCAGTAGCGTATAAATAGTGCCCCAATCCACTATCTTCATCTCCCTAACTTGAACCACACCATAAACTTAAAGTGAGACACCTTAACATGCAGACAATTTTATATAGAGACACTTATTTTTCCAGGAAAAAATGTTTAAAAAAAAAATAGGCCCAACACTTGGACACTGACTCAAGATGCAGACAGTGCGGGTTGAAATTTCAGACAACAACAACAACAAAAGACATTATAATCATCAGGAGGAATGACAAGAAACTAATACTATACAGTACAGTACAGTACAGTATTTCCAACTCATACACATAATGTAATAGGCTTATTTAAGAGACATTTTGTGGCATTGCTTTCATCATTTGAAAATCCATTTTGGTAATGCTGGAAAATTACCTCCAGCAATAAAAAGCCTTGTTCTCTTTCTCATTTTGACTTGAATGATTTTATTAAACAGAGTGCCTCCATTTCAATGTACAGCACAGACGTACAGTATTGATTTCACCTGGGTAATTTTTCCCTTCAGTTATTTTCATGCAGTGTGTCATTTTTTCGTTTTGAAATTAGGATTTTCCCCAATTCAGAAGCAGTGAATTCTTGTAAAATTGTTCCAGCGTCCTGTTTATAGGCGGATGAGAAAGCATTGTTTTGCTGATTACAGTCCTGAAAAATCATGCAGCACAAGCTCATGCGTGTAATAAGCCCATCAAAACAGAGTGAATTATAGTATTCACCGTTGTGGGATACAAATTCTTTCCTTTTTTATTACGGTATGAAATTCGCATGAATGTTTCTATATTATTCAGTGCGAGTCTATGCTAGGAAAAACAAGACTTGGCATAGGGACATGCTTGATGCATGAATTACGTCCGCATCTCAAGGTCCCATTTTTCAATTGTTTTTTTTCTTCCTTTTTTTCTGACCAATAGGTGCAAAAAGAACTTGGGCGTGTATTGCTGGTCAGCTACTAAAAGATGCGCTTTCACTGTATATCGGTGCAGTACCAGCACACGTCAAGAGTATTCAGTTCAGGACACTGTACTGTACTGTATTGTGGTTGTTGGTGAGCAGTACAGCAGAAACAGTATACTGATGTACCAGATTGTAACAGAGACAGCATCCCGCATGGGATGGGAGTTTAATTAGGCTCGAGTGTAATGCAGCACCACAAAATGTGGTACATATCTCTTTGCAAAAGAAAGAGAAAAAGAGAGAGAGATATATATACTGTATATATAACATGCACTATTATACACATTGTTCTCATCCCCATTCATATACTGTATGTACTCACTCATCATCTCCTTCTTCTGCCCTATAGTGATGAACAGTATATCTCCAGTACCGTACAGCATATATACAGTACAGGACATGGGAAGAAATGGGGAGTGACAGGCACACGTCCGCCGGTCCGTCGACGCCCAGGAATGAATGACAGACAGACAGACACCCGTGCCACGCGCGGATGCATGGCTGCCAAGCATTCAAGCGAGAGCATTCATACAGCAGCAGCAAGAGGCCCGACCTGTATCTATTATACAGTACTGTACCTCACATGTTGCACGTCACGAGTGAGCATGATCAGAGGGAGCATGCTGTAAGCAATATACATCATTACTGTATATAATAAGCTTCATATATGCAGTTGGGTATACAGCATATACTGACTGACTGACTGACGGACAGAATCACGTGAGACACAGGTCCTGCATCATCCTATATAATGGTCTTTGTGTATATATAATACTGTACTGTATATTCATACACCTGGGCTCCATCTTCGTCGTCGTCGTCGTCGTCGTCGTAGCTGGCAAATGAAGCAGCAAGCAGCAGCAGCAGCATCATCATCCCCGATATATGTATGTTCAGGTCGTTCTGCTGCTATATAACAGCAGTATGGCGTCGCCTCCATTTCACGCCTCATCTCTGCCCATCCCATATCCCATCCCGGCATGCATGCCCCCCCCCAACACCAACCAGCACGTGTTCATCAGCAACAACCTACAGTATATATGTGTACGGCATACTGGATACACACACACCAGACACGCAACAAGAGTTGGAAATAAATAAAAAAAAGAACGGTTCACGCGGTATTATTCTGCTCCTGTACGTACGTACTCTGCTCTTTTATTGCCCATCCATCCGGTATGCAGTATTATAGTCTACTCTATTGTCTATATATCTGTCTGTATCCATCTCTTTTCGATATAGACGGATGATGCATCTCATGCTTATTGTCACCATGCATGCATGCATGCATGCACTGCTGCAATATAAGGGCGAATCACCGCGCGCGCACGCATGCAGGCATGCAGCAGTACTGTACTGTATATACAGTACATACACAGTCAGTATAACAGTGATGATGAAGCACTGTACTGTGAGAGAGAGGCGGGGATTCAATGTATACTGTATACTAGCTGTCCGCTACGCCACCGCCCCTCGTCGTCGTCGCTGATGGACACCATCAGCAAGCATCCATGCATGCATCCATGGACAGGTGGGTTTGGTTTTCGAGTGATACAGAGAGAAAAAGAGAGAGAGAGGGAGGGGCGGGGGATATATATATATATATATATATATACTGTATATGTGTGCTGTAAGGTATGAAGGGGCGGAGACTCTGGGCAGCAAGGATCAGAGCGAGACAGGATGAGGCGTGACGCAACGTGTGTCGGCCGGGTGGAAGTCTCCGCCTCCTCCTCCTCCTTTTTTTTTTTTTTGGTGCCCCTGCTGTTGCCGTTGTTGGCTTGTTGTCGACAGCACACTACTGACGCGCGCGCATTCCCGCTCTTTCTCCGCAGTTTGTCCCGACGCCTGACTGAGCAAGAGCGGCGTATATATTTAAACACACTTGTGCGTGACGATTGCCGCCGCCGATCGACAGACGATCAAGAAAAGAAAAAGAAAAACTTGGTGCTGTGAATTACTGTTACTGATATCGCATGTTCGGGGCTGTGAGTGAGTGAGTGAGTGAGTGGGAGTGGGTGTGGGAGTGGGTTTGAGTGGAGTGAGTGAGTGAGTGAGACAATGGTGTTGGCCACTCCGTCGCAGCAATTGCAGCAGCAACACCAACAACAACACCACCACCACCAGTACCCGCAGTGCGTGGCCGCCAGTACCAAGGCAGTGGCCGCCGCCTTGTTCCCGCATCCCTTTGCCGCCGCTGCAGCAGCTGCGGCAGCGGCGGCGGCGGCGGCGGCTGCTGCTGCTGGCAACACGCCGTCGTCAGTGCTGGACGACGAGTCGTCAGTGGGCAGTGCGAGTGCCAGTGCTTGCGACCTGTCGTCGTCACACCATCACCACCAGCAGCAGCAGCAACAATTCCTCCTGCAGCAGCAGCACCACCATCACCATCATCAGCAGCAGCAGCAGCAGCAACAGCAGCTGCAACAACTACAACAACAACAACAGCAACAGAGCCACCATCATCACCTTCAGCATAATAATAATGCACAACATCAGCACCTTGGCAGTGATGGCGTCTCTCGTCCACCAGGTGAGTTCTGTCTTTTCCCCTGATATTTCTCCTTCATTTTCGGTCTGAAGGCTTCATACGCGCAAGAGTTCTTTTCACTTCATTGCTGGAGACTTCTTTGGAGAAAGACAAAAAAAAAACTGCGGTAATTTGTGTATTCAAATTGAAAGAGTTTAAATTACTTCGCAGCTATATAGTCCCACCTATGCTGTATAAGGTTTATCGTTCCATAATACTGTACATCACTGTACTCTACTGTACTTGGAGCACCTGTTCAACAACCAGTGTGGTGATGCTACTTGGTTAGCAACCAACCAATGCACTGGCCAACTACTTACTGTACAGTACTGGCAGTCATCCAAAACCCTTTGTTCAACAAATGCAGACATTTTGGGGAAAATTCGTTAGATAAAATACATGTGGTTTATAATATATACAGTACTTGACAGAATTGTTCGGGCTTTGAATTTATTCGCACAATGTCACTCAATTAACGTGCTGGTGCTGATTCATTTTGCAACAAAGCATATGTGGAAGAGAATTCAGGCTGTCACTCCAAAGTTTTTCCTCACTTTAATCATCACAGAATTGTACTTTACAAGGAAAAAAAGAAAAAAGATGAGATTTCGCAGGACATGGCAAGTGTATTATAATGAACAGTGCCAATGTACACATTTATTACCCCAACCACTCATCCTTGCGATTATGCCATGAAATGAATGCATACTGTACCGTACTGTAATACCCTCTCTAAAACTCTCAAAGCAATTTTCAAGCTTTTTATCACGCCATGTTGTGGGAAAAATTATTCCAAAATTAGGGAGAATAAAAAAAAAACAAAACAAAAGCCCAGCTGTATTTACAGTATTATCAGAAATTCACCTCTTCATAAGCAACAATTTATTCTCGCCGAATTGTTTTTGAGGTTCTGAAAGGGGTAAGGAGGAGAGCAACGTCTTCCTACTGCGACAATTAAGTCCTACTTTGGTCAGGTGAATGTGGTTATCATTGCAGTACAGTACTGCATAACAGGACAGTAATACACTTGTCCTAAATACAGTGCAGTTTAAAAATTAATGCAATATTCAAATCAGTTGGAAGAAATTGAGTGAAACTTGCATTCCAACTATTGAGTATGCGCATCAAAAATTGATTCGCTTTTTTTTTTTGTGTACATGTTGTAGGCCAGAAAATGGCCAGGGGCTTGGATTTCTCCTTCAGTGGGGCCAAGTATGTGGTACCTGGTCAGCCGCTGGTCAGTCAAACCACAGTTGGGTACCCACCAGCTGGCAAATTATGGTTGTCCAACTGTCAGCCAGCTGCAGTCCTTCCAATCCTTGTCCTTGCCAATCCCCAACACACCAAACTGCAGTCAAGTCATCCAATTGTTGGGGCATGCCAACAATTGGGTGACTAGAATTGCATTTATTCTAACAT
Organism: Notodromas monacha; assembly: GCA_905338405.1. Taxonomy (NCBI): domain Eukaryota; kingdom Metazoa; phylum Arthropoda; class Ostracoda; order Podocopida; family Cyprididae; genus Notodromas; species Notodromas monacha. The sequence goes on along the minus strand of CAJPEX010000107.1, from coordinate 100,918 downwards.
CCGGGTTGCAGTGACTTTCCAGGCTTTGGTGAGCAGAATGCTTTCCTTTTACCAATTATTTCTTGTACAAAATTTCACCTCATAAAAATTTTCACAAAAAGAAAACAAAACTCATCAAACTTAACATAAACTGACCCAACCTAACCAAACATTGCTGTTTTTTTTTTTGCAAAAAAAAAATCTATGGAAGAAAACTATTCTGCTAATCAAAGCCTGGAAAGTCACTGCAGCCAGGATTTTAGAATCAATGCAATTCTAGTCACCCAATTTTTTGGGTGCCCCAACAATTTGGTGATTGGACCACAGTTTGGTGGGTTGGGGATTGGCACGGCCAAGGACTGCAGCTGGCTGATAGTTGGACAACCAGAATTTGCCAGCTGGTGGGTAACCAACCATGTTTTGACTGACTGGTGGCTGACTGGACATGCAAATAAGTAAGCTGCCATAAATCTATCTGAGATTGGCAATATGCCCTGTCACGTTATCTGGCCAATTTAAAAAATATCCTGCATTTGGCCAGGGAAAAAAATCCTTCATTTGAATAAAAATCATGTGCAAGCACTTTTTGCTTCATGTCATATAGGATACTGTACTGTGCTATTTGAAAACCAGAGATTTGATTCATTTGGTTCACTAGTGATAATAACCAAGAAACAAGTGGATTGTTCAGCATCTACTAACTCTGGACTTTTCCTGACCAGCTTGCTGGACAAATGATATTTGATGTGTCCTTCTTGTTTCCATTCAATTAGATGTTTTATTTTAAAACATTATTTAACCTTGGACCCTTCTGACAATTATTTGGAAACAAAGTCTTGTGCAATTAACTGCGTATCTTGGCAAGAGTGAAGCACAGTAATGGATTACCAATCCACAAAATAATTGTTTGACACGTATTTTGTAAAACTTGCCGCAGCATCATGTGAATCATGTCTGCCAAGTGTTTCTGTCTCTGAACTCTCTGAAAAACTTTCAAGAGATGCTGTTGAAGCAAATGGGTTACGTATGCTGTATTACAAAATATGTTACCAAATTTCACATACTGTACTGTATAGTGGGTCCTTGCACAAGGAAACAAATCACTTGATGGACAATAAGTTGCGCCCTGCATAATTTCATTTTTGATGCACTAAACCCATAATAAAATGCAGAGCTTGCATTGTTGTATCTGTTATCCTTATTTTATGGCAGATTGAATTATTCTTAATCTAGAAGTTTGTGTGCCTCCTTCTGTGGGGAGTGGACTAAGAAATAACTTTATCTTCATGTCCCCAAAGTTGGAAATAGGCTTTTATTGTACAGAGTACAACAACCACACAGCACTAATACACAGAGACTCGGCAGGACTCAAACATTTCCCACACTAAATGCCTGATGGTTCGGGGAGAATCTGCCCGGGGTTTATAATATACGCGATATATCTCAAGAATATCCTAATGATGCACCTTGAGAATAAGGTACTTGGCTACCGGCCGGATCTGGCTATGGATCTGGGTATGAAGGATACAGTACTTCCTTCTCTTGAAGGTCAGGTCAGAAGAGTACTGTATAAAGAACATTATATCGTTGTAATTACTGTACAGTATCGATCCTCTCGAATGATTCCATGAGTTTATACCTGTGTTCTTGGGAGCATTGAGTACAGTATATTGAATATGTCATTTTATTCAACCATTGCCCTTTCCTTCTCATCTTTTCTCTCTTCATGTTGTTCCATTATTGGCAAAGCTACAAAGGGTTTGACATCAACTTGAAAATTGGTTCATCAGAATACGTGATATGCAGTACTTTCTGATGACAACAAATCTGTATTATGTATTATATGGTAATGTCAGAAACAAATGCATTATACAAAATGAATTGTCCTCGGAAAAATTGTCCTATATTGCAGATGATTGCTTGCTGCAAAAGCAATCAGTTTAGGGCAAAAATCCAGAATTAGTTATTTCAAATAGCTAGAGGAATGTGGTTATTTGAAGTACTTTTGTTGCCCAGCATTTGCAAGATACTCTTTTGACGGTCCTACTTGCCGATCTATAATATTGACACACACACACACACACACAGAAAAAAAAACAGAGTGAAATTTGGATGGTTCAGCTTGAAATCGAAACCCAACTTATACTGCCAGAGTGACATAATGTTCCCTCACCAAATTACTTGGCCGGCAAAACAGCAGCAGACAAAACAGGTACACGCCGTGTATATTGTTGTGTATGAAATTATTGGTTTCTCATCAGGAACGAATGTGATATAGATTCAGTTTTCATTTGGATTTAGCGCACGTAATTTCTTATACCGCTTGATTCTACCTTTTGAATGTTGATTGAAAGCTGATATTGTTACGGTCTCTATATATCCAGAAGAAGAAGAAAATAGACGAGTCATTGAAAAGACTTGATTTAAAAATATGTCCGATACTGTGAATTGCTCTATTTTCCCCCTTCTCTCTCTCTCTCGGATTTTGCTCGCGTAACACTAAGGGATAAATGAATGATTTATTTTTTGCCTTGAAAGATAGCTTTGAAACGAGCACGCGTTGCTCTACGTGTATTGGTGTACACATGGCATTTGCATATATACTGTACTGTACATATAATGATACCAAATACAGTATATGTATTGATTGTAAATGCCTGCTGAAAAAACGGCCATCGCGGTCTCTTCTATACAGTATATAATGCCGCGTCGTCCGGAAATGCCCTTTCCGGTCCGATGAGACGACATCAGCATATGCTCCGTCTATAGCTCCTGCAGCAGCTATATAGATCCCAGACAGACAGCAGACAGCATGAGCACGCACATGTTTTTGAGTATACAGTACAGTAACTGCGAGGGTTGGTTCACAAGTCCTGCTGTCAGCATTTCTAATTGACGGATATATCGTCGTCGTCATCACATCACGCTTGATTGGTATATGCAGTAGTTTTCTGGTGGTTTCACTCTTGAGAAATAACGTGCGGAATTCACCAGTGTTGGGACTTTTGGTTTTACAGTACAAAGAAAGGGTTTTGCAACTGGAACCTGGAATTACACTGTATACTCTAAAATTCTGCATTAAACATGTACATGTACTGTACAGTACTTTATAATAAGAGGTCAAGTACTGTACTCTTCACAGTACAGTATTACAGTAGTTGGATGTGAAACGACGAGGAAAGCCCCTTGTACATGGCTGAACTGATTTACCAATAAAGTACACTACAGTACTTTGTAATTGTAACGAGATTCTATACGCGTATAACATCATTGCTCTGCAGTCGTTGTACAGTTGCGTACGCAAAAGCAGAAAAGACGGTTTAGGGAAATTTGAAATTAAATTACTGGTGTACTGTACTGCATTTGCAAAACTGTGCGTCTCTGCACGGCAAAAATAATCCGCAATGATGTATTGACTGCGTGTATATATGTATATATGCATTCATGCTGCCATATCACGCAGATGAGGGTTTGAAGTTGCATACTGTACTGTACAACGCATACCAAAAATGAAAAATAAAGAAATGACGAATAATATCCCTCTTGATAAATATCAAGGACATGGATTGATAATGTTGACCCCCATATATACAGTATATATATATCGTACAGTACATATCATGTCTGCTGGCTTCCGATATTGATTGTAATAAGGTAAGTGGTGCATGAATGAATGTAAGGGGAAATGTATGCATGCATCCATACAGTATATCATCCCTGATATACTGCTGTATCCATGTTGCCGGGGCTACAGCAGTACTTGTGTATAGTGGAGAGCAGTACTGCAATACAGCATATATGCAGTTCTGTACTGCTGCATTTGCATGCAATGCAACCCACGGTTTCTCGAATCATCGGATGAAGAAAAGCGGCCGGGTCGATTCCTGCCATTCAGTATACTGTATGCGAATACTGTACTGATAAATTGTACTGTAAATAGATCCTCTTGATGAACCAACTGTATGTACTGCACTGTAAGCTGTCTGTATACAGTCAGTGTGTACTACGAAATGAGTGAGTGCGTGAGTGAGTGAGTGCGTTGAGAAGGATGAGGGAAAATAAGTTACTACAGTATTACGAAATAGCCGGAAATGAATGTCGCTGTATTGTACTCGGTGTTGGTGGTGGTGGTGGTGGTGGTGATGCCCAGCATATGTCTAATAAATAAGAATTGGTTGGTTGGTTGGTTGGTTGGTTGGTTTGTTGGAGTCGGGGTTGATCCAATACACACACACAGTGTGACTCGAGAGTCAAGTCAGGAATACTGTACAAGGGACCCCCCCCCCCTTTTTTTCCTTTTCTTTCTGCACAGTATGTATACTGACTGTATGATGCTTGTGGCCGCGGGTTCGGTTTTTTTTTTCCCCTTAATTGGGGAGCAGCGGAAACCCGAGACCATATACTGTACATACCCGTCTGGTTGCTGCTGATGCAGGCCGGGTTCTATCGGTCGGTCGTTGCTGCTTTCGGGGTGTATAGAGTGCTGATTTCCTTTACCTTTCTTTCTCTCTCTCTCTCTCTCTCTGTCTGTCTGCTGGGCATTTTCTCATTCCTGACTGCGTCTGTCTTTCTGTCTGTCTCTTTCCTTCCTTCCTTCCTTCCTTCCTTCCTTCCGCGCAACTGCAATGTTCGTCATCAACTATATTGGCCTGCTGCTGTCCATCATAGCACGAGCATATGTACAGTACAGTACAGCACAGTGTTGGACTGTTAGGTGTACTGTATGTATGTATGTGCGTGCAGCAGAAGGAAAAGGGAAAGGAAAAGAAAAAGTGCAGTACGTGTACAGTATATTGGATACATCCTTGCCGCCCTGCTGCTTTCAATTATGCGCATGCACCCCGCGCCGACAATAAACCGACAACGTCGCAACATTTTCTTCTTCTTCTTCCTCCACTTCCTGTCCTCATCCCTTCCATATATATATACGTATTCCAGTCTTCTTTTTTCCTCCCCCTTTTCCCTCATTTTGATGGTCTTTGTCGTCGTCGTCGCAGGTCAGCGAACGAACGAACGAACCCTCTATGGGAAAAAAGGCGGTGGTTTCCTTGGTGGTGGTGGTGGTGGTGGTGCACGGGTTCGTCTGATGTCGAGTGTATATTTGCTGCTGCAGGGCCCGCTTCCGGCTATACCCGTAACAAGGGGAAAAAGAGCCCTACTTCTTCTTCTTCTTCTTCTTTTGCTTCTCATTATATACTCTTATTATTCGTGGAGAAAGAGGGAGAGAGAGGAAGGAGGGGGTTGCAATATTATTATGAGTAAGGACGACGGGAAGAGAAGGGAAGGGAAGGGAATACGGCGTATGATATGAAAAAGGGAAAAGACGACAGAAGAAATGCACAAGTAGTGTAGTACACAAGAGGCAGGCAGAGGCAGGCAGTCTCTCTCTCTCTCTCTCTCCTGCTGCTGTTGTTTCTCTGCTATTCTTTCCACATGCACTCTCCGCCGTGTACAGCAGTACAGTACTGTGGCTGTATATACATAAGCAACAGCAAGAAGAAAAAGAGAGGCATGAATGAATGCATGCATATTATTATTATTATTCGCAGCGGACGGAATACGGTATACGAGGACAAGAGAGAGAAAAAAAAATGATGAGGGACGACTGAATATACTGTAATATATACTCTACCTTCCTTTGGTGTTGCTGGTGGTACAATATATAAATATATATATATACAACACAACAGTACTTGGACTCTCGAATGGCTGCTGATGATACACGGTGTCGACACGAAAAAAATTTTTAAGGAAACAAAGGCTTCATCGTCATCACGTAACCGCGCAGGGGCTTTTTACTACGGCTCAGCAGCAGGTGGACTCATCGCAATACAAATGTTTCAAAGGCATAGTCTTTTTCAAAAAAATAAAGAAAAATAAGAGAGTGACCTATATGAAAACTTCGTCAATAACCTTGAAATGCCGATTGACCTTATTCACACCACCTGTCTTGTACTCTAAATACAAAATTCCTTGTATCAGGACCAAAAAATGACGGGAAACTCCACTTGTGTATTTTGTATTTCATTCCATTCCTTGTGGAAAAGAAAGTTATGAGCTGCAGGTATAATTGGACCCATGAAATCCTGCAGAATAATTGATGCACCACTTTTTTTTCATTTGGAGGGGAGAATTATATTAATTCTCAAGAGAGTCCTCATTATTTTGTCCCTCTAATAAATGATGGCACATTATGCTGTCATCAACCAAAAACAAAAAGAAACAATGAAAAAAAAGGAGAAAGAAACAAGCACGTTTATTCCCACTATACGGTACTGTACTCTAAATTTGATGATATATCCTACACTCGTGCTGGTCATCATCCCATTCATGGTACAGCAGTATACTGATGAGCAGCATATAGTGCTTCTGTCAATATATACAGTATATATATGTGAATCAAGAGTCGGTCGGTCAAGAGTCGCAGTGTGTCCGTCCCCCCCCCCCCTCCCTTTTTTCCCGTCACACAGTAAAGTATACATGCACACCCCGTATCTGGTTTTGCAATTTCTAAATATTTTTCGCGTGCATTCCGGCCTCGCCAGCAAGAAAGAGAGACCAGCACTGTACCTGTGATAAAAATAAAATATAAATAAAAAACAGGTAGAGAAACGCAATATATGCAAATATAGTATGATGAGAAGAAAAGAGTAAAACGGAGACAGATATAGAGGATATAAGAAGAAGAAAAGAGAGAGATAAATAAAAGAAAAAAACAGTCGACGTCGACGCTGGCGTTTGCACGTTTGTTTGTTTGTTTCACGCCGACTCGCGAGCAGCACAAGAGAGAGGGAAAGAGAGAGAGAGAGAGAGAGAGAGAGAGGGCGAGGAATAACTATATACACTCGCCGTCGGTTCTTTGCTGCCTATATACAGTACTTGCATGTATTTATTTGCACATGTTTTATATATATTGTACAATATACTGTATATGGAACCTGCTGCGCATTCATTCCAACCAACAACAAAACAAAACAAAACAAAACAAACCAAAAAAACACTGCAGCAAAAGCAGTGCTGGTGCGGGTGCTGCTCACCGACGACTCGTACGTCTGTATAGTGCCCGCCTTCCTTTCGTTTCTTTATTTGCACCTCTTTTCTCGGGCATAGTATGCTGATCCCGATTCCATCTTGCCGCGATGAGGCAGTATACACTATACTGTACCAACAAGAGAGAGAGACAGAGACGCTATACATACATGTACGTATACACTGCATGCTGGAAAATTACCGGAATTTCCATCAGTAATTACATATACAGTACATATAAAGTACATGTACTGGACAAACTCACGCCCTGTATTATTACCCCCATCACAATAACCTTATACAGTACAATATTGCACAAGAAAGAAAAAGAAATGACGGGGCGAGTCGATGTGCTTGTGCTTGTGCTTGTGCTGCTGCTTCCGCTCTGCTGATGCCGTTGTTCCAAGCAGCCCTTTCATTCATTCATTCATTCTTCTTCTTCTTCTTCTTCTTCTTCTTCTTGCCCGCGCGCCTTCTGCCAGCCACGCGTCACATCCCGTAAAACTCGCGTGTGTGCTGTATTATTATCCTGATGAATATATACTGTATATACAGTAAATCAACTGCGCTGTGTCGGGGTTAACCGTGATACAGTATTCCCTCTTTTTAAATCGTGTACGTGTCGTGCTGGTGTGGAGAGGTCGTTGTTGGTTGGTTGATTGATTGACTGACTGACTGACGACGACGAAGAAGAAGGGCTACATATATACAGAGTAGTATCTATAAAGTAAACTCTTGTGGGGCCGGAGGGGGGGACTGGGATTACGATTATGATGACGACGACAGACCAGTATAGCAGCATGCAGTCGGAAATTATGACTTTTTTTTTAAATTTTCTCTCTGCAGAAGATGCAGGAAATGTGTACTCCATTTTCCTCCAAATAAGAAATACCGACGAGAATAGAGAATAAAGCGGGGGACGGGGAAACAGCAGAAGCAGCAGCAGCACCACTAGCATTATGAGGCCGACAGGTATACACACTACAGTACGTATGATGTACTGTACTGCACAGTATGGGCAGGGCATTTGCACAATATAAGGCGAAACCCGAAACCCCCAGGGCGGCCAAACACTGCCGCCATCCATCAGCAAGTCGGGGCGCCGACGTCGGCGGAATTTCACTGAAACCCGGGACGAGCTCTTTCTCTCTCTCTCTCTCTCTCTCTCTCTCTCTCTC